>CM032668.1:41203200-41337997 GCA_019095985.1 Streblospio benedicti | reverse complement strand
ACAGACTATACTGATAAGAAGCAATTCATAATTAAAGTAAAAAGAAAATAATGTTTCAAAAGATCCACACAAATCATTGTTTAATGCATATTTTTTCCGATCACCAGTAGATAAAATGTTTGGTAAAAACTATCAGAAAAAGGGTTCTTGAAGAAAATACATTTACAATTTAAACCTCAATTTGAAAAATAATAGAAAAGTAGCTGAAGAAAAAATAATCATAGAAGGTATGAAAATTATTTGCATTCTAAGATTTTATGAAGTATGTTTTTTTATATCAACACTTGTTTAATCAGAATGTAAAATATAAATACACCAGCTATATTTTTTATCCAAACTGATTAATAATCCTGTTATGTGAAGTTGAGTCAGTATCAAATTTTAATAGTTATTTAGAAATATCTAATTTGATCTTAGTGATCTGATACATGATTAGATTACGTATCATATATTTATTGTGTATATATATCCACATTTGATTGCATCAACTATCCGCATATCTTAGTTATACATAATTTATATTGAAAATTGTGCTGCGAAATGCGTATCCCATTTGTCATCTGCTACAATTATGAAAGTCTGTGTCAGAGTTATCATGTAATAATCAATCTAATACAGATTATTGATAATGGAGGGTCTGTTTATCTCATGCAATGACCTCTACCAACAAACATCTTACTGCTTATCACATTCATAATAAATGCATAATTTATGGGCACGCAAAAATAGGTACGGTTTGAAAGTGTGCATATTTTGTCATTAGATTGATGGGTACGTTATGTAATACCTCTTGATCCGTTCACCAAAAGCAAAGGCTAACGATTATCCCATGTGTCAGAAAATTGTGAAATGACAGCTTTTTCGCATTCGTTCTTGTGCAAATTCTCATAGATCCAGGGTAGATTTTTGTCTTTATGACTCATTTTGAGATTGTGATACATATATAGTTATAACATTAACCCATAATAAAGACGTTGATTCCAATAAGATTGGTTTATCGCAACCTCTATCCCCTAGTTACAGACTCTTCACAGATTGATATTGCGTACTTGAGCTTGACTTGTATATTTGCTGATGAAGATAGTTGTTTGGTGAAGTATTTATTTCATCATGATACAATTGTCTATATAAAGCAATTGTTCTGTAATTAGCTACAGAATACAGATTGATGTTATGTCACTTGAATTTTGATATAAAGTACATTACTTAATGTCAACTACAATAAAGTGGCAAATATCAAAGTATGACATCATATATTTGTGTCTTGTATTGTGACCTTTTAGGCTGAACATGTATTGTTAATTGCAAAGACTGATGACATTTATTTTTTTACTTTCAGCTTATTGTTACTGCATTGTAACTTAAACTGCATATTCTTATGATGTTTTATTGTCCGTTAGTAAAATGACGTTTAAGTTCAAAATGGAAAAATTGGCTTTTGAGGGAGAGATAAAAAACACATTAAAGTACCACAATATACATGTAATATTGCATTATTTTCAACCCATTCAACTCATGAATCCCCACCTTAACCATGAATTTGTAGTGTTTTCATACTACATGATGATGCTACATGAGATGGATGAGTTGTTATAAAAGATCTCTTCTGAAAATCGTCTTTTATTATCCGTTGCATTCTATATCGTGTTGTTTCTCATATTCGGCACTCGACCACTTATCCGCATATATCAATTTTCCGACTGTCGATCCAGCCTCCCAATGTGTCGTGGATACAAGAAGTTGTACTGTATCTGTCTGTCAGCTTTCTAACCCACAGCATTTCTCTGCACCAGGCTAATTGTGAGCAAATCTATGATCTGGAAGTAATTAATTAGCCCTGATGAGCAGTCATTGTCAATTAGATTTCTCATTGATCAAAAGGGATAGATGAAAACCCTCTGTTTTGCATTGCATGTAAAACGATGCTACAAAAATCTAGGTTATTGCCATCATATGGTTACCATGGAACTTGTCTTTTGTAGATGGAAATAAGTTTTGATTGCTTGGGATTTATTTGATTTCTATGAGAATCAAATTATTGAATAATTGGTTGATAAATCCACATACAAACTTTTTGCCAAAGATTTTCAACCTGCCAATCAGTCAGTCTACTAATAAAGTCACGCAAGATAATAGGATCGTCACGATTGCAATAAAAAGAATCCCAGCAACTTCATGAACGACAACTAAGACGCTTTAAAAAAATAATAGAAAGAATAGTCTTTTATTTCAGACAACCATGACTGTTGCAGAGACTTTGACATTTTGGTTGAACACAACATCAGACATTTAAAATGTGTTTGTTCTGTTTGTTGGCTTTTACTGACATGCAAACTCCAGCTCTTTGGCTCCCCCCCCCCCCAGGTTGGTGTCTCTATTATTTTAAATGCATAAAAAGCTTGATGACAAAAGCAACGCTTGAAGCACCACTCTCATGTGCAGCATAAATGCCTAGCTCAAAGGCATCATTTTCCGTGGCAACTGGAAGCTTCAATAAAATAAACATCACTAGGGTAATCAGTAAGTTTCACAGTAGCCTTCCTTCAAAGTTTGTTGTCATATCAAATACATGATCAACACTGGGAATGAATTTATTTTCATTTCATTTCTTTTAGTGGCATTGTTGTGACAAATCGAGGCTCACCTATTTGCCTGCGTTTGTTTGTTCAGATGGACACAAGCAAACAGCATCAGCTGCCTTGTGATACTTTTATGTTTATGAGGGAAAGAGTGTTCAGTTTCTTGCAAGAAGGCATCCTTGTATCTCGATCTTGTAATTTTATAAGCATATAAGATATTCAAGCTTTTCTTATTATCTTTGAAATGTTGGAGATGGTAAGTCTGAAAAATGTATTTTAGTTAATATACTGTAGGAGTTGCCAAGTATTGAGCATGACCAGTGTAATTGAAATTAAAATTAAAAAGTCAAGAACTTTGCTTTAGAATATGTTCCAATTCTTGTTTACATTGCAAAGGCAAGAGCAGTGGTTTTAGTTTTGTGATCGTCTAAAGCCAAGTGTGATAGATTTCTCGCTATGCAATGCATTTAAATGACAGAAACAACTGTCTTGGCATGTCCATTCATAATGAACAAACACGTTTGTTTTGCAATGTATGTATCGGGCCAATAAACATGGCGCATTTGCTGGGAGAAATTTGTATTCTTTAGCTCGGTTCCCTATTGTTGGAGGTGCAGAAGATTGTGAGAGTAATCTTAGAAAGTGAGCCCAATCTTCAGCTAGTGTGTAAATTGAGAAAACTTATTCCAGAAAAATCTAATACCGCTTCTTCAATCCTGAGACTGAAGACTGAATAAAGAATCATGTAGCAACTTCAGTGCTTGCTGCATCAATGATACAGATGGGCAGAGGTTTAGTAAGCTTTTACGTGACCAATGTAAGATGTTTATTTTTCCATGGCACTTAATGATCGTGTCAGAAGAAATCCATCTCCAGCTGAGTGGTTTCAGTCAGCACTGGACGGCACTGATCACACATGAACATGGCTGGCTGCTTTTTGACCTAAATATTTGTTGCCAAATGCTACTCATGCACTTGCAGCTGTGAGGTGCTCTGGCCAGGTGCTCTAACTGACCAGACGACTTTCTGCAGGTCGGTGGTGCATATGCATGTAAAGAATGTTGAAAATAAGTTTTTAGCCTTTTTATGCAAATGTTGTATGAAAATGCCACATAGAAAATAGCTACCGGTATGTCCACAAGTTTTTTTCATCTAATCACCACTGTGTTTGCTTTCAATGATGGCAGAATGTTTTTGTTTTTTTCTTTGATATGAGGTTGAGAAAAAAATCGATGCATTTGTCATGTGCTTGGAAGCTGTGTACGTCATGAACCAACAAGTGCAACCATAGTACAAAATATACCTATAAATCTTCCTGCAAAGTTCTCATTGTTACTTATATTAGAAATTACTTTGAAGACAGTGCGCTCGCTTATTATGGACATATGTGTTTTTATTGTAATACTCCAAACATAAGGCTGTTGTAAAGAGTAAATGTAAATGTTCTTGTTTATAGTCGCAGTGAACAGTTTTGCCGTTTTCTAGCAACTGTACATCTACACCAGGTCATTGGCATCCTTGTCACACTATATCTTTCTCAACTCCCCGGGGAGCATACAGTACAGTCGCTACCATAGCACAGACATGCTAATCACTCACAATTGCATTCACTCGCCTGACCTGTACTTATCTAACGTGTAGGTGCCACAGAGCAGTGTGCAACCTGTTTGCGCAAAACCCACCAACAAACCCGACCGGGAATCGAACCCACGACCTTCTGGTCAAAAGGTCACGAGTCCAACTACCTATCCACTCGACGACAGAAGCACATATACATGTACTCCAAACATAAGGCTGTAGTAAAGAGTGAGCGTACTAAGAGCATTGTCCTTTGCCCATATCCATCGCCACCTGTTGTTATGACAGCCGCTCCCAGCACCATCTGGACAGTGTCCAGGGCTGTGGATTTCTGTGACAGCCAGTTTGACACAGCAGCCTGTGTTCATGTCTGCTGTTTGTTCCTTCAGAGTGAGCATGTAACAATTTTTACAATTTTACATGTTTATACTGTGAGCATAGACTTGATTTATACAATTGCGGAATCTTGGAAATAGGTTGGCATATTTTGTGTTCAGGATTTCTTTTTTCATTGACTGTTTTACTTTTTTTTTTTTTGTATTGTTTAGAAATGTGTGAGATGTATAACATGTTCTTTTTTTCCAACTGTCAATTTTAACTATAGTTAATATCGAAGTTGGAGATGTACAATGAATGATATACTTCATTGTAAAATGTCATTCAAAGCTTCCTAAACTTACAACATGATTGTAATGCCTGCTATTTTGTTTAGGAATTATCAGGAAAAAGATATTTGCAACAAAAACTATATAAACAAATCATGAGTTAATTCTTGAAAACAAGTTCTTATCTAAGCTTTTATTGGTTGAACTGTGATTTCATAATGAAAAAAGTCACAGCGCAAAATATGCTAACTTATCAGTTTTATGTCTCTTTAACATTCGTTTTCTGGGGAACTATTGACAAGACCAAATAATATGTAATTAACACAGAGTCCATGAAAAATAATATACAGTTTCTTCTTTTAGATACTGTAAGAGAAGATTTGACAGAATTATCAAGCTTTTGTGTGCTTCCGTGGCCGAGTGGATAGGGGGTTGGACTCGTGACCAGAAGGTCGTGGTTCGATATCCAGTGGGGTCTGATGGTGGGTGTTGAGCAAACTCATCCCTAAAGCAGTTGCACACTACTCCGTGGCACTTACACATTAATTAGGTACAGGTCATTGGGTTGAAAGAGTGAGTGAGTGATTGTGTGGGTGATTAGCATTGTGCGCTGAATGTGCTGCTGATGCAAGTATACGAGAAATGATCAGTTGAAGATCAATAAATGGTGTACTTGGTGGTGTAAATTGTAAAGTCGTGAGAACAAAACTTGAATCAAAACTATAAACCAACACATTTGCATTTACATTTTAATGCCATCGTCAAATGGGGGGTCGATTAAAAAAGTGGTTACAAACAATATGCTTTTATGAAAATAAGACATTAAACCATACAGTAGAGAATCCTGATACATGTAATATACTTCGACGTCAGAAAAGGTTCTGATTGGGTAGAAAATGATGGCGTCTTTGGTAGCAAGCACAAATCAACCTTGTATTGATTGCATACTTCTATATAATAAACTCAATAAACCTATGCGCATTATAGGCCCCATTATACAGGACAAAGATGCTACAGATGATTTTTTTTTTTTAGTTCAAACTGCCTTGACATTTCTGCACCAAAGTATGTCACTTTTATAGAGCTATTTTTTTAGTATAGTAAGTTATCCAACAAAAGGTAAGTTCGGTTGATTAAAGTACCATGTATAAAAGTGAATTGGGTGTTTAGATGGTGGCTGTGAAGTGGTGGTGCAAGTGTTTGTGAGCTAGAAGGGTTAGAAGCTGGCTGAAGGCACATATGCTATTTCAATAAGCAAAAAATTAATTGAAATTTTTGAAATGTATAATTTAAAAGAATAGTTACAAACTCAAAATTTTGCCCTGTCAAACGGGCAATATGATAGTGGTAATTGGTTTCACTTCTTTCTTATGAAAGAATGTAGGTAGTGGCAGTTGAAATTTCCATCAAAACTTGAATTAATTGAGAAATTGACCAAAAAAATAAGCAATTTGCATGGGTAACCTTTTGCCATTGCTCTATAAAGTTAGTTTCTAGCCGTGCAGTCATCATGGCTCAAACTTTTTCAATTTCTATGATTCAATAGGTTATGAAAATAGACCATGGTAGAAAAAAATACATGAATAGCTAAATAGAAAATAAAAAACTATTTCAGAAAATATCTCCATTGCCTTATTTGCTTTTTCCGACTTTCAAATTTGCACGCAAGTTTTCAAAAAGATGTCGTCCATCCAGGTCTCCTGATTAAAGGATAAAGCTATGTATACATGTATATACATATTTGTTCAACATTTTATGTGCCACATATCTTTTATTTGTGTTTGCAAATCTTGTTTGTAGTTATGCAGCTACATGTATGAAGTTTGCTTGTGCAGAGACACTGTATATTTGTTTCAAATTTGACAGCATTTTCATGTTATTTGTTGTTGATTTTTCCTTGTGGGTGTTCATAGAATATTACTGATGTGATATACAAATTTAGATTAATCGGCCTATGTATATTTTTATGTGCGTTTTACAGAAGGCAATTGTTTTCAAGTATTTTAATATAGCTAATTTTTCAAAATGAAATTTATCATAATAGCAAGTTTCATTTGTTGTTATACAAGTACGTTAGATATATGTTTATTTTTTATTCATCACTTTTTTCAGACAAAAATCCATACAAAAACATGCATGATAAATAAAACTATCAGACAAATAATTCTTTACATCACAGTATGGTTAGACTAGAAACATTAAAAAAGAAATTGAATTAATAATAGCCTGAATCAGCGCATTTTCTAATTCAAATAATCGTAGTCGGAAGCAATAAGCCTTCCTTAATTAAAACAGCTTTCAAACCATCAATGTTATTATGTACATATATACATGACACACTTGTACCTCTTTTGATTTTAAACAATTTTCTATATATGTTACAAGCTACATTTAATTTGTACATACCCTATATATATATATTTACGATGAACACATTCAAGGATACCCTATATATGTTAAGTCTGTACCTACACTATTGTGCAATGGGAATATTAATGAGAATATGTCACTATTGCTGAGGATTCCTGTATATGATATGTAGAATAGATATTCCATATTGAAAAATAAATGTTTGGGAAATATAGTAAAATATCCCATTGTCTTGAAAGATGACATTTAATTTCTTTGTGATGATTGATAATGAATATTAAACACCCTTTGCTCACTTTTTTTGTAAATCAGCAAAGGTAACAGTACGAAATTTAAAGACCTACAAAACTTTTAATTTCAAGTATTTTGCAGCTTGAAATGTGCTGTCTCAATTTTTATATGACAATACTTTGCTTATGTTCAATATGTAAATTCGAGTTTAGTCAAGAATAGCTATACTAACCTGTACTTATATCCTTATACTTAACTAAAATCTATATCACAGTTTGATTGGTGTGTACATTTTGTGAGTGACCATGATGATCAAGTCTCCATCACTAGACTGATGTCGTCTGGGAGCTCTCTTCTAAGTGCAACTTTTGAGTCTATAGTTACCACTGGGATTCATGCCAATGCCAGAGAGAATTGTTTAAATGGAAGCTTTTCATCTTCAGCCTCCAATTGAATCTTGCACTGTTATATCCAGAGGGTGTAGGGCTCAGGACGCACGTGCCTGAAAAATCAGTTTTTTGCACTGCTGTGCACACTCGCACATTCATACAGATGTCAATGAATTGCTACTTTGTCCTCATTTGTACCCCTCCCCGTTTATTGAAATCTGAATCTGCCAGTGATCTTTTTATGACATGAGCATTTTCACCAGGGGCATTTACAGATCGATCGTTTGGAGTTATCATAAAAGTCATCCTATGAGACTCAAGGAAGAATGCAAATGGAAATTCACTTAGAACCAAATTAGTTAACTAGAGCATGGGCCTCAGCATCAGGGGAGAGGGAGGGGGTATATAATGGTCTACTACTATGGTTTACAAACACCACTAGTCATATATAGTGTTTACTGTCTGTTTGTAAACCATAGTAGTAGACCATTATATACCCCCCCCCCCCCCATCATGATGCATGAACTAGAAAACAAAATCCGTTATGATCTGCATAATAAGACTTGAAAAGCAATGTCACTAATTGCTAGTAATATAAACTATTAACAATTTATTAGTTAGTTAAACTTGCGTATTTTCACATACTCAATTAGCTATTAAAAAGCCATTTGCAAACCATTTTGTGAGTTGAAAAGTGAGGCCATGCCCTCCCTCCTGGCCAGGCGCAGTGATCTACCTATCTGCCTATGAGAACGTAATAGCTTTTCGAAATTTTGACACTAAATGAGATTGGCCATGTAAGTTTACATTCCATTGGTCCCACACAAATTTGTTGTGTATGATGCCAATCCCATGTCTGACATTTTAGTTGATTTCATTTTGCACGTTCCAGAAGTCGCTGAAGGCTATTCTAGCACTGATCTATTGGTTCTGCAGGTACCTTGTACTTATGCTGAAAAGCCTGGACTCGTTGGTAGCTGGTACATGTTTTGTGTTTAATGATTCTGAACCGTGGTATCTATGATGAGTGTTGAGCAAACTCATTATCCACCATGCTCTTGAGTACACAAATTCAGGGAATTGTGATTAGAAAGTTGTCGTCTGCCACGTACAATATGTGCAATTAATCAAGGTGCAAACCCCTGGAATATTATAAAGAACAGAAACATAGAAATAACAGAGTGATATTTTAGAAGACATTCATGAATTATTCGCATTATTGCCAGCGTTAAAGAATTTGGGCGCAATATCTTAGATGAAAATCTATGTTAGTGGCAACATCTTGAATTTTACTGTGCGAAATTTCAAGTGGGCATCAAGCAAGGTTTTGCTGTAGTATATTCTCAAAGGATGGCAATTAGTTGGCTAATTATTCTGATCTTCATTTGTCTCCTTATCTAGATTCCACAATTAAGGTGCTGAATAAGTAAAGTGGAAAATAATCAATACAAGAAATGTCCAAATGATGGGTGCTGACAGGTGCAACAATAATCAGACAACTCTGTTAATTGGTGAGCAGATGATAAGATGATAAAGGCTGATTTTGAGCGGGTAGAAAAATGCTTCCTTTGATTTGTATACACCAAAAGAGACTTCAGCATCTTTTATCAATACTGTAGAAGTATACTATTTTACAGTTTATGCACAAATGGTCTACTATGGGCTGTGCACAAAATATTTCTTAACTCAACGTCTACGAGATCACTATAAATCATTAATAAACGTAATTTTTTGTGACAGTAGCATGATTGTAGTTTAGTCTAGTTTAATCATAAATTTCTATTTTAATCATGATTAGTTTCAACTAAAAAGAATGGTCAAAACACGAGCAATTTAGAGCAGGAAATCATTAAACTTTTGCTGATGGAAGTTGTGTGATTCAAGCGACCCTGTGCTCTATGAGCACTTTTGATCAGTTGTTGTAGCATTAATGAGGTATGTCCGTGCTTACCCTACATTTTCACAGTAGCATTTTCAAAAATAAACAAGGTCAATTTCCATGAATCAGCTACACTTCAGAGGAAATTCTACATAGAGATGTTATGAACAAAAATAAAAGGCAAGGTCAGTTTCAGTCATGACATTTAAATTCACAACCTGTGATTTGATTTCCATTTGAATGAAAATGGTAGAATATCTATTGGTTTAAAAATGATAATGTAATAATAAATCCAAATGGATATAATCACCAATATGTATACATAATATTAGAAAAAAAAGAAGCATGATTATACTGATAGCAAATTATGTTTATTCACTTTCTATACATAACTATGCAATGACAGGTTCCTGTCTGTTCAAAGCTTATGACTTCACGATGTTTGATGATTATATGAGAACTGATGACTTAAAAGTAACATTCTTTTTCAGATTCTATCATATTTCTACATCATGAGTTATCTGAAACATGACATTGTTATCAGCATTCATGTATTGGAGATGCTGGCATTGCTTAATCTAATCTCGGTGACATTTTTCCTTATTCAAAATGTTAATGTTTATAGATAGTAGACAGATGAAATGAGATTATTCTGCGCTGAACTTATGTTATGTGTTACAAGATATTATTACGGTACTCGCCGACAATAGCTGCACTAAGACAACAAATTCATTTTTTAACCTATGTAGTCGAGGTGATATTGAGGGACTGCTTATGAAATTCACAAACTTTATTTCTGCGGCTACTTTGTTTCTTGTCTTTGACTATTATTGGAAACCATTCATTGTACCTATCAATATTGTCAAATCAATCGTTTCCACTTATCTTGTGTGTTATGTAGTAAAGAAGTGTGAAATTAAGTAATTTTGGCACGGGATACTACTTGAGTTTATCGTACAAAGTTTTATTACATGAAATAAATCCCTAATGCAGGAATATGTGTGCATGAAGAAACTGAATTTATGACGCGAGTTTCGGTTTATGGCAAAACAAGAGACGTATTCGGGCTTCATTTACGTATCATAGCCTCAATACGGTAGTAATAAAATTGTTGAACGAGTAAACAAACGTCACATGTATGTAAAAAAAGCAGACGTATTAAAAACCACATAAATTATCCTAATGACACTATTATAACGCAGACGGACTTCCTTCTAGATCTGTTGTAAAGTCCAAGTAGGTGTCCGTTTTTTGTAGTCAGTAAATATGAATTTACCAATGCATTTACTCTGTAAGCATCTGTCCAAGGGGTACCAGTCCTACCAGACATATAGAGGCCCACCTTTAATTTGGACCAGTTTAAATATTAAGATATTCATATAAAAGCAGCTTACACACTAAATAAGCAAGCCAAGGCACATGAGTATTTGTATTGTTGTATTAATAGTATATTTATTTACTGCAAATATTACAGAATACAAGAAAATCCAAATGATGACAAAATGTTACTGGGCATACCGCTATGTAGCCTTTCTCTAAATGCATATCTAGAAGTCCTTGTAACTGAGTGATTTCGATCACGTTTACGTGACTGTAATGCCTTGTTTTGACATAATGTCATCTCGATATATGCCTGGTATTGTCGGGTGGTCAATGACAGATCGCAGTTTCCCACTTCATTTTTATTGATAGTTTTCTCATATGTTTCTTGACGTTTCTTTTACTATGTGATTCTGCTTCATATAACGTACCTGTAAATATTGTCGCAGTTGTAATTATGAAACGATCATAAATCATACCGTACTGATTATCATATTTGGCTGTTGAAATGTCACTTTTATCTATTTGAACCAATCTTGTTTTTTAATATATGCTTCTTGCTTTATCATTACCATGTTTGTTATTAGTCTCTTATCATAGCATGGTTTTGTTATGACAACAACAGACATCTGAGGCACTCAAATAGTGAAGGAAGCATACTGGTCAAGTATCAACTTTTGTGGGACCATTTGATTACTATATCACTCGTCACTTGGTTTAACAATTTCAGTTACTTCAGAGCTTTGATTCTGACCAGTTCAGCATCATCTATAATTACCAAGTTATGTGACAATGACAAAGCCTACAATAGTTTTAAAAAAAATTAATCAAATAAAAATGTATAACTTTAGCTTCTAATGCTTTGATGTCTTATGCCATACATCAGACAATGTTTCAAAACTACAATTATACATGAATCTGAAGCTGCTTTTTAGTGGAGTTCTACTCAACATTTTTCATCTTCAATTTACAGCATCTAACGTCGTCATCTGTCGTTTGGTGCTCACAGCATCATGGCAAATGATACCGATTGATGAGATTGTGGGTGTTTCCTGTGCTGAGAATATGCCCATAAGTCACCATGCTATCACTCGATGTTCAGATTATTGACATATATCCTCACCGTATCCGAGATTGAACGCTGTGGCCGACTGTCTCCAGGATAAACTCTTTAACTTCCAAATCTTCAAAATGTCATTGAAATTAAATGATATGAATAAGTAATGATAATGTGTTTAAAGATATCTTTTGGAACTTTTCAATGATTTAATCACTGTGCATCTAGCCATTGATGCTTCTGTGCTTCCGTGGGCGAGTGGATAGGGAGTTGGACTCGTGACCAGAAGGTCGTGGGTTCTATTCCCGGTCGGGTCTGATGGTGGGTGTTGAGCAAATCTACCTCTAACAGGTTGCACACTGCTCGTGGTATCTACACGTTAAATAGGCACAGGTCAGGCGAGTGAACGCAAATGTGAGTGATTAGCACGTCACTAATTGTGCAGTATGCTCCCCGGGGAGTTGAGAAAGATATAGTGTGAAAAGGATGCCAATGACCTGGTGTGAATGTAGAGTCGTCTGATGCTGCATAGCGGCAAAGAAGACCATAAACCAGACATGTACATTTACATTCTGTTAACTTTGTTGATATGAAAGGGTTAAATGTACATATCTATATGGAGTATTCTTGATCATATATTACATCGGCCAGTTGACGGTGGAATTTGTGATGTATGTAAACTGAGACATATTTTTGTAGGTGGCTTCACAACAGGTTTCTGAGATAAAATTGATCATGGCCGTTCACATCAGGAAACGTCATATAATGGAAAATAAAGACAACTGCATATAAACACACAATACAAATGTATTTGCAATCATAATACTTTCTTTTTTATAGACAAGAGGATATTTTCTTTTCCATGGAAATCTCTTTCTAAGCTATGTTAAACTGAAGAGGAAGACTTTTTTTATTTTATTCTGAGAAGCTTCGAAACGTTAAGAAAAATTAGTAAAGTCAAAATATAAGTTTTATAAAATTTCATTTTACTTTCAAAATCAAATGTGCAGCAGAAACGTAAAACTATAAATCATTTTTGAGAGTGTGGTGACATCAGACATCACAATCACAATATCTATAAAAAAAAGATTGGTTTGGGAGGGGGGGGGAGTTGTTTCAATGTAGTAATGTAAGTTATAGGGTCAGCCTTAGGTTGAATTTGCATATTTCTCGCCTTATTTCACTATTTACCTCATCCTGAAGATTTTTATTACTTGATGACCAAATGGCTAAAAATCTATTTACATACATCTATATGTATTTAAAGCTTGATTTCGATGTGACTTTCTTTTTGGATCATTTTTCTTTCTGGAAACTCTGTATCAATTGATAGAAATCAGACATGTCCATAAAATGGCATGATTATAAACAAGCACCTTCTTTTTATTCCGTTTTTATATTTGATATTGATACAGATGTCAAAAGCTTTAGATAAGGATCTGTGAACAGTACAGTACGATCTATCCACAATGCACCCACATTGGACATAATATAATGCATGTCCAAAATCAACGCATCTACAGAGATCAAGTCTGGTCCTCTATTACTAATAATGTACAGAAACACTGTGATTGTTCAGAGTCGATAGTCATCTAAAAAAGGTGTCAATAAACGCATGGTTTACCGCATTGCTGAGTTGTTTGGGGCTAGGATTCCGCAACAGAGCAAGTGTTTATTTTCATAGAGCGGATGGTAACAAGACGAGCAGTCTCTAAGTAAGCACGTGTGTGAGGGCCGGTATCAGGTGAACACAAACGTAAATGTTGCCATGCAGCCACAGGTTATAATGCGGTAGCATTGTTTAGTCGGAGAGTCCTCGCCTCTCTGATGTGACACACAAAACACCACTGCAAGGAATTTAACTTGAGGTTGGATGAGGTATTGAGTAACATTTGGTGGAATGAGATAGTTTATTCTGTTTGTTTTTTATTTGTTTTCGGAAGCGTACAGCTGGAAGTGATAAGTCAGATGGAGTTCAATCGTATTTTTCAGATTTGTAGTTTGAATCACTGTCTGAGATCTTCAAACATCCACTTCCCAATTCCCAAAGAGATTAAATTTTTTTAAGTTTATTGTTATCTTGTGAGCTCATTCCATTCAATTATTTGAAGTACATGTATAATACAAAATTTGCTTTGTTGAGATCTGTAACTTAGTCACAGTACAGGAACACATTTACCTTTTCAATGTTTAAAATAAACATCTCAGTAGCAAAGAAAAATCTGAATGGTGGCTATGAGAATCTTCTTCACTATTGCATGTTTTATTGCAAGTGTGAGGTAAATATTCTTTAACGTAGCTTAGCAACATCATCAGATTGTGATGTTTATTTCATTGTTCGTTTATAAAATTCTAACATCAGATTAAGTTTTGTGGGCTTGAAATGAATCTTGTTTTGTCACAGGTGTAAATATTTCCGTTCTCAGTTCTTGCTCTTGTGTTTGTAAGAAAAGCATAGCATAGGTAGGGAGTTCACTTTCTTAGGTTGACCAGTAGCATTGTAAATAGTCAATGAATCGTTACAAAATTTTGCTGAAGCAAACAGCAACGTTGTTACAAAATTTTGCTGCAGCAAAGGGCAGCATTTATATTGTAAGAAGTATGGTATGAATGACCTCATGAATTTAGATTAAATCAAATTAAATATATGAATTTAGATGAAATCTAATTAAGTATTTAATTAAATCAGATAAACAGGATAAACTTCAATTGAAAATGTGTAAACATTACATAACTTGTTCAAAAGATGCATTGCTTTTTAAGAAAAAGGCATAATCCAAACATGACATTGAAATATGATTTGAAAACTGACAGTCCTGTAGAAAAAAGAATGCATTATGAATCTCCCACTGACTGTCCTGATGATTGTCCCATGTCTCTCTGTTGTAGGTGAACCTGTGTTTCCAGAAGGTGGCTGCTGAGATCCTCGGCATCAAACTCACGCGGCCAGAGATGGAGCAGCAGCAGAGAGTGATCAAGGCTGAGATCCAGCATTACCCACAAATAGAGGGCGCCTCAAAGCCCACAGCCCAGACAAAGTCATCAATGTGCTCGCTACAATAACACAGGCTGCCACTGCTTAGGAGCTTCATCTAGGGACTTGTAGAGGTTGGGAACAGTTGTGTGATTATGTTATGAAATCCGCTACAGCTATTTGAATTGCTGCTGGCTGTTAGTTTCATTTGTATTGTGCAAGGAGTGTATAGTCTCAATTTGAAACACATTGTGCATAATCCAGGGGAATTTGTTTTTGCATAATGATAGATACTGATATTTTAGGGAAATTTGGATGGCATTTACTTGCCTTCCATTGAATAAAAAAGCTTTAGGCATAGTACCGGTATGCATTTTAATTATGTTACAGACACAGTTATAGCATTTTTCATACTAAGCCAATAGTGTTAATATGTTTTGATGATATAGATCGCAATACTTGAAAAATTTAAAGTATTAAGGTATTGCTGAGTGTTCCAACTAAAAGTTACATCAAATGGGAACATTTAAATTAGCATGCCATATTTATAATCTAAAAACTTGATAATGTTGAAATACGATGTAATTTTGATGACCAAAAGTTGACATTTCATCAAATTATAAATTTGCTTAATAATCAACTGGAAGCATTTGATTAGACAAGGTTTGATGTGATTAAAAAGACAACATGATAATTACAGTGTTGTATGTCAGATATTTTGATAATATGATGATCTCTGCAAATTAGATATTTTTTTCCATTATTTTTCCCTGCCATTAATGCTATTAAGTTATGTTTTATTTAAAATCATTCATTGGCATCCGTCTGGAAAAAAAACATAATTTTGAATATTTTTCGACAATTGTTAATGCAACTTTATTTAAAGTTTCATAAAAAGTTATAGGTTGTATTTTTCTAATTCCTTGCTATTCTTCTGATTTTTGTTAGAATATGAAATTGATTTTCATCAGTAATAGTTATTTGTGGTTTTACTTTATAAAGGTAATTTATTCAGTTGGAAACACTAAGTTGTAATTTACCTTAACACATTGTACCAAAGATTAAGAGTGAATTGTATAGTCAAACACATTGTTCCAAAGACTAAAGATTAATTGTGTAGCCCAAAGTGAGAGTTGAACCCATGCCAACGACCAAATTGTTATACTGGCTAGTAACTCCATATCTATGAACATATGGGAATCAACTGAACCCCACCAAAGATAACCAAACCAAATTGTTGAGAAGTCATGAGGCCCACCGTTAATATATTTTCGCTGGAACACTGAACCCATTTGATAGAAAAAAATTGACTCTTCAGACCACAAAAGGCAAGCCTCACTAGTACTTTCATGAGTAAGAGTTGCGTGCCATGATCACGGAGTCAAGTCTCATTTAGTGCTATGCAATGTGATAATTCTATTCTGGCGTGGTAGAACGTTTATTTTTACACCTTTTACAACTCCAGCCTACGTCAATACAACCAAATTTAATTCCATGTGTTCTATAGTACGTTTCTAGAGACAGACAGATGCAGACGACGATGAGTTCATGCTTTGATCACTTATGCATTATGTTGTCGTAATATTTATTCTAAGTAACAGTTAAGTTTTACCCATTGGTGCTTGTACTGTGGTAGCCTTGCTCCCAGAAACATAGATGCCAACTCGTACAGACATCTTAGTTTTCCACTATTTTAAGATAATGTACCCTTTAGTATTTGTTATGATCATTTTTGACTCATTTGGGAAAACAATGGCTGCTACTGCAAGCTCCCTGTGTTATTAGCCCACCGTACAAGTATCCATAATTCTACCGCTATTCGTGGAGGCATTTCAAAACAATTTGTTCTTCGTGTGTTATGTTTTTATGTTCATGTATATGTTATGTGTTTGAAATGCATCAAGTCTCACTGACTGTTAACTTGGTGTGTAGCCATATTCCAATCCGAGCCAATCCATGCATCTCAGGATGTATTCACAATGTCCCCTTGTGATCTTTTAGTCAATTTTCGTAGCAAAATGACACTGTTTATAAAATTGTAGCCTATGCCTGTGGTGGTTTTACAAGAAATAAATCACTATCATTTATATTTTCATAAATAACCTTTCATGTGTGATGGAATATTTACTGGTACTTCAATATTGACTTATGTCATCATATCAACCATTTTCTAATCTGTATTATTACTGTTTTCAGCAAATTCTTGTTTTGCTTAAATGGTACAATGTACTGAAAAAACTTGCAAACACAATGGGCGTCTATTTATTTGTGTTTATATTTATATATTATATATCATATTCACGTGTTGGATGGATCACACTCAGTGATTGTGTTACTCACATTTGATATTTATGTTTTACTTTTTGGTGTAACTATACTGTAAAACTAGAAATGTTTGTGCACAATTTAATTTGCAAATTTCGTGGGTAGGTGCAAAAACGCAAACTTAAATAGTCAGCAAACATTAATAGCCTATGTAAAATAGGTCCAGGATGGACGAAAATCGCAATATTAAATAATCACAAAATAATTTATAGATTAAAATCGTAAAATTTAATAGCCACGAAATATTCTAGTCTTACAGTAGTCAGTTGTATAAATTGTCCTCCCACACTTTACACTTTTCTGAAAAAAATTTGATTATTCCAATTGAAACATTTATCAATTAGTTTTTGCATATACAAAAGTTGTCAGAGCCTAAAATGCTGTTGTATAACCCTTATTTGTGTAAGAAGCACATTTAGTATTTTATTGTCCTTGCAAAGCATAGTGTTTTGCTTAAAATTTCATGAGATTACTAAGAATATTTACTATATGATATTGAGCAACATATTGTCATTCTTGTAGTGATTCAATATATTGAATGTAAGCTAAATTCAGTATTTGAACGGCAGCAGGTCCTCTCATTATTCTTGTTTCTACATGTACGTCGTAACTGCCGTTGAAAGGTTTGTTATAAGAAGGCTAAATTTGAATATAGTATAACAAATTTAGAAAACCTTATTAAAATTTAGCCTTCTTTTGACAAACCTTTCAACAACAGTTACGACGTACATGTAAAAACAACAACAATAATATATTGAATGTTCTTCAATGAGTTATTACATACAATGCCTAAGTTAATTTGCCAGACTTCCATGAAATCTTGCCTGTAATTCTCATTGCACCAAGATTGTAGATACTAATTTTACTTTTGATTTAATGAATGTTGTTTGTGCAATATAAATATCCAATGCACTGATAATAAAATCACTGAGAATTGTGTGATATCTTAACGTCATTGCTCACAGAATATGTATTTATGTGTAAATAATGTATAGCAATTCATATTTTGAATACCTTCATACTTGACTGTCATGCAGTAGAATTATTTATGCCTGTTTGAATATGCAACATTCTAACTTAAAACATTCAGACTTCAATTTAACTTTGTAAATTACGTGTTTCAGAATATTGCTTTGTAAAGTTTTCATTCTTCTTCAATTAGATGACACTGCAATATTTTCAACATTATTGAATTGTAAGGATGTTCCATTTTTACCTAATTAGTTATGAAAAATAAAGCTGTAATTAGAAATGTTAACATGCATAAATCAGGACATACAAAATTAGGCCGAAAAAGAGACCATAATGTTTAAAGCTTTGTTACTGCAAAAATAAAAGTAGGTGTGTGCACTTTTTTGTTTGGAAGTGTCGCTGTATATTACAAAAAATGCTAATACCAAGAAATCTTTAATAGCGTGCATTGTAGAAATATGAACTACATTAAACCACAAAGTTTGTTACTAATGTAAACAAAACTATTTGTGTTTAAAGTATGCTAAATTTAACAGCTGCCACATCCTGCAGTTTTACAGAATATAAAGCAACTAATATTCATGATTTCACTTTGGACAATTTTGAACATTCATGCAATAACAAAATAATTAATTGAAATTGGTAAATATGATATGTGTATATTTGGTAAGACTTAATTTTTGTGTGAGAACTTTGTGTATGTTTGTGGTAGTGTTACATGTGAAACTGATGTGCCACTGAATAAATATTTTTAAAGCCATTTTTAATGTGTTTGATTTATTTTTAGTGTAATTTTTAAGTGCTTTACTTTGTCAACTTAAGCATGGAAGTATACATATGATCCAAATAAGTGAGGTTTATATTAACTAAAATGAAATTTAATCGCTATCTGTAAAATCTATTGAGGAATCTTAAAGATTGTATAATGTACAAATTAGGATGCAATATTTATTTTTAAAGGAATATCAGTATTATGTAAACTACGCAGATTTTATTGAATGAAAAGAGATTATACAAATACCGATCTGGTTTGCCTACAGGGTGCTAGTATAGGTACCCTTCTTACATAGACAACTTTATCGAGTTCAAGGTTGTCCATAAATGGCACATATTTTAAGTTCAGATAGAGTATGGTAAATCATAGGATGACTGAAAAGAATAAGTGGATTACATTACATATATATGAATTTATCTACTATTTCCATGGAACAAAAATGGCCATGTTAAATTGTGTATTATGCTTAAAATTGTTTAAAATTAAAGTTCTATGCATATATTGATATATTCCACAGAGATATCCTAAATAGTTCAGATTTGTCCCATGAAACTTATGCTTAAATATAAGTTGTGTGAAATGTTATAGTGTAACATCCTATGCTCAGTCACCGATAGAATTTCATAGTTTAAATAATTCTCATCATATCTAATTCAATACATTTCTTTATTTATCAACTCCCATGTGAGCATAGGGGAACATACATGTAGTACAATCAAATCTTTATATATATATATATATAAGGCTGCTCAATTATTAACCATTCACAAATATTTCAATGCCAAATCTATCTAAAAGCAGTGTTGGAAATAGCTTTGTCCAGGGTAAGTAAGTAATTTCATTAAGGGCAAGTAACCAAGTCTCCCTGAAAGCATTTTTAACACTAAAATCAGTATTGTGTTAAAAAAACATAATTTCATTACTTTGTACCCCTTTTGTTAGATTAATTCTGATGTTTTGTTTGTTATCAAAGTTCAAACATTGAATTATTTGATTTTTTATTTTTCTCTAGAATCACCCAAATTTCACCCAAGATCTTGCATAGGAATTTCAAAAATTTCCCTTACAAAGCCCCCACCCTTTTTTGCATTGCATAATCTCAGGGCAAACAAGTTTCATTCAGGGCCAAGTAATGTTTCGTACTTAAGTGCCCTGATGTCAGATATCTGCTCACCATGAATTTCCAACACTGGATTTTTAAATAGTTAAAAATTGGACTTTTGGTCTCTAATAGCTTTTAACATGTGGTGAAAGGATTTCTCTTTCTGTGAGGACCACACTAATGGCTGTTTATTTTGTTAATGCAAAAATGAAGATTGTGAACTGCAAATCCTTATTCATAATGTACATATATGACTTGATCTTTGAAAACTCACCACCATGGAGGCTATAAATAACTCATGTGCAGCGTACTGGATCTGGATCTGGATATGTAATTCACAAGTAAGCCAGTCTCAGATGAGAGACTGGCCTCCTCTTATGAGGCAACGCGTGAATGGGAGGCCACGTGGTGTTTGTACGTGTACCTCTCCAGAGGCAGGCTAGGTAGCCAACTGAGCCTCAGCGGTGGGGGGATCACACTAACTATAGTTTTCAAACTAGGTGAGTTCTTTTACGTGCAGAGGGGTGGCTCTCCTCTACACAGGACATGCCTTTTAACAAGGCTTCCGAACCTCCGCTTGGCGTCGCCACCGTCTAGTAGTAACACTGTACTGTGGCGACGTGCTTGTGGAAATCAGCAACTCAGTGGCAGGCGTACAACGTATCGGTTTTGGCGACACTGTGTCGGCCATGACCGGGCCGCAAACTTGCGACGCAGGCAATTCCTGTTTTCAAGTCGTACGCGCCTCGGATTAAATATATCCTTATCCCAGTATGCGCTAATGACTGAGCTACTGAGGACCACGTATGTGTTGACAAAAGAATAAATGACTGAACAGGTAAATAATGTGATGTGATCTAAATTTAATGTTATGTAAAATGCACTGTAATGCAATGTGATGCAATTCACTGCATATTGTAAATGCTATACAATGCAATTTGCTACACTCAGCTAGTCCACCATATACTAGTATGTCGAGGGGCTGTCTCTATTCTCAAAGTCTGTCTCTCTTATAAAAGTTTTCTGTTCTATTATTTTCCTTTGCTTGCAATCATAACTGGTTCCAAATAAAACTTACGAAATACATTGTACATGGTCATGTAATTAGGAAGTTATTCAATTCCAGGAAATATCAACTTAATTGGCCATAAATAGTACCACATAGTTGAATCATAACTTTTAGTATGTATATTTGAGAATTCTTTAACTTTTAACCTTCTTCCGTTTAGGGGGGATTAGTTTTTATTACGACTGTTATGTCAATATCTATTGATTCCTAAAATTCATAACCTATAAACCACAAAAGCCGTAACATTTTCTGCCGAATGCAAAATTGAATTGATGTTTATTTGGACTGATACAATAAAATGACGTTGTTATAACTGTATTGCTATCCCCCGGCTTTCATTGTGGACTCGTCCACGCACTTTGTCTTTTATAAGCTCCCATTTGATTGGTCAAGGTCGTGAAAGACAGCATGGCGAGCACTTCGGTCGTTCCAGTCATGTGTAAATGAAAGTACGTGTATTTCCTCGATGATCTCAGTCATGAATCGAAACTAGGAGGTGGTGGAACAAGGACTATATACACAGGAAAGGTTCTCTTCTATCAAAACTTTGAAAATGGCCGAGGACGATTATGAAGCGCTGCCGCCTTCAAGTACTGTGTTGACACACATGATGGCAGGCGCGGCTGCAGGAGTTTTGGAACATACGATTATTTACCCAGTCGATACATTAAAGGTGTGTATAGTGACAATAGTTTGTTTATACTTTTAATCAATACACTATTTGTTAACTTTGTGGAACTCGTGTACGACACTTCACATTTCATCTTAAATTGGTAATATACACTCGATATTCAAAGTTGATCTTTATCAAGTTTATGTAACCGCCACGCATGACACTCCACAATACTTTAAAATAATTCTATGTAAATTAAATGAATCTTATAGAAAACTATAGAAACAGTGTTAAAATCAGAGTAAAATATAGCACAACTGTCATAAGCATCAATGAAACTGCCAAGTATGTACCCTTGCTTGTTGGCTTTGAATGTCATAAATTAAAGATTAATGCAGCATTTGCATGCTTCTGAACTCAGAAATATACAAGCTTTCCATTTGGAATATTCACTCGAACGGACATTCCTAGTTGTAAATCATTGTAAGCACCAGTCTATTAAAAAAGTTCCCAGCTCACCATTGGTACGTAGGCCTACGACCCCGGGCCTATGACTGAAAGTGCCCATTCAAAGTGATTTTACCGTATGGGAATCTTGTATTTTCAAGTTCGGTTAAAGCACACAAAAGTACTTGTCAGGAAAACGACTGATAAAAGCAATTAAATATTAGCACTTAACGCATAGAAGAACTATATTTATGTATCTCTAAGTAATGGACCTATAATCTTTATTGTGCGTGATATTGTTTTCTTTTTAAAAATGGTTTGTAAATTTCTTTTCAGACGCGTATGCAGTGTTTGGTTCCAGACCCAAGAGCGAACTACAGAAACGTCGTTGATGCATTATATAGGATAGCTGTTCACGAGGGATTGCGCAATACGTTTCGAGGGATCAACGCTGTAATATATGGTGCTGGACCGGCTCATGCCATGTACTTTGCTTGTTATGAAAAAATGAAGACATTATTGAGTCGAACTGGGCAATCTAATCATCTTGCACATGGTTAGTATCAGGATACAACTTCGCATGGATATTATTTCAATTTATGGTAGATGCCTGTGCCGTCATTCTGACCAATTTTTAAATTGGAGTATATACAATTTGTTGATGTTTGTATGGAAATATTTGAAATCGTTCTCTAAAATATTGTTGATCACATTTGGGAATAAGAGAAGCTTATACAAATGTAATATTCTGGTGGTATCGTGATCTTTGAATTTCTGGTCGTGCTGCTTAGTGAGTAAGAAAATAAGTTTAGTTTTAGAGTTGATATGTTGACTTGGCTGTTGTATTTTTTATGGTGTAGGCGCAGTGTGGGAAACTTCTCCAAAATAGGTACTAGACCCTAGGGCTGGCAAGTTGAAAAACTTACAGGCCCTAGTGAAATCTTACCAGCCCTGCCAACAGTACTCAATATCTAGGGGTCCGGGGGCATTACACCCCAGAATATTTTTATGTTTATTAAAAAAGGAGCCATTTGGCGGTCTTTGAGATTATATTTGATATTAGACAAAAGTATGTTAAAATACTGGGTCGATAAAGGTGTCAGACAACTGGGCAGGTAAGTCTGAAGACCTGCAGGCCCAATAGCAAACTTGCCAGCCTCGGGCCACCGGGCAGGCAGCCATTGCCCACGCTGGTGTAGGTGCTAGTCATTAAGCTTCTCCATGTTTCGTAATTATCTTCTAAGCAGTTGGATATTATTGAGAGGGTTTGCTGATTTAGCTCAGTTGCAGTCTCAACCATGCAAATTGCTCTTACAATTTATATTGCTGTTACCTGATCAAAATAAGTATGTTTGCAAAATTGAAATTTGAAAATGATGAAATTTCTATAGGTGTGCATATCATTCTGCATTACATGGAAGCATAACACTATTTGTGTAGGTGCAGAATTTCTAATAAATTAATTTTCAATATAAATGCTTTAGGAATAGAATAATTGTGGGCCAAAAAGGTAGTGAATAAGATTTGTGTCTAGACAATAGTGAGAATAATATGTACATATTATACATAACTGAAATGTCCATATGGCATACTGTTGTATAGCAGTCCTTGTACATTGGATCCATATTTGCAGTGAAAATCAATTAAGGCTTATTAAGGACTTTTACCTATTCTCAAAAATAGATAGGCCTAAGATTAGGTGTTATTTTGAGAACATTGTAAAGTTATACTGTATAAAGCTGCCCGTCATAATTGAAATTTAATTGATCTGTATTTTATAAAGTAAAAGTCATCTTTGGCATTTCTAACATACATTGATGAGTCGTCTAGGCTAATTGCACTACCATATGGACATATTCTTTGTATACTATTACTATGCTAGAAAAAAGGAAACATTCAATGATCAGATCTAATGACATTGCACAATTTACAGTAGACCAATATTATGTTGACTTACCAGAAAATATCAGGCAGATAATTTAGATAATAACTAAAATAATCATTGCTGTCCAAAGTATAGTACATACATTTTTAGAATAAAGTTTTCAATTGCTTTAATTTAATTGCTTAATCTTCGGTTAAATGTAACAAAGTTTATTAAGTGTCCGTTTAGTGCACCTTGCTTTAACTGTGAACAAAGATTCTGCCAAAAATTCCACTGTTCATACTTCATCATTGTTTTATACGATTCTATTATTTTGTTGACAGAGTATGTGTGAAGAAATTTCTTCGTGTTTTAGCTCACCTATCACCATTTGACAAGTGAGCTAATATCACCCTTTACTTTCTCATGTAAAGAATGTCTAGTCACTGTGATATGCAAATGGAACTGCTACCACTTTTGGCAAGTGACATTAAACAGTTCTAGTGACCTGTGGTCACAATGCAAGTTTTCAAGAGTTGGTCAGTTTGTAGGAATATTTACATACCTTGGGGGGATCTATGGCCATATTGGTTATGATTGCGCTACTGGGTGTTTGTTGGTTAGCAATTATTAGTTTTATTCATAATGCTTGAGCTACTGAGTTGTAAGACTTATTTTTTTGACATCTTTAATTAGCCACAAGGCCACAACCAGGTTGTATTTAACTTGCATACATACTGTTCTTGTGTTTCTTAGTATTAAGTTCACTTAAAAAGTTGCTTTACTTCTATTATATGTTTAAAATGTAGGTTTTATAGCTTAACAAATTGATCCATTTTGACCCAAATTTATACTCAGACTTATGCTCTGTACACCTTTTCATTATATCAAGGTTACATGGGTGATAGAAGTCATACTCATATGTTTTATTGATGATCTTTTTAAAAAAAAACAACAACTGGTAAATTGTTCATAAATTTACTCCTTAAGGTCATCTGTTGAAAAGCATGTTTATCCGTGACATTAGAACACTTTTAGGCAGATGAGAATAGGTACATTTCATTGATAAAAATCTACTATTATTCAGAGTACGAATAGCTTCAGAGTAGGCCATCTCAATGGGTAGGTTTGCACAGGGTGTTCAAAAAGCTATAAAAGGTGTCCTAATTTTTTTCTTCTGCCAATTTCACATATCATAACACTTTCTTTAGAAATGCTAGTTTGGGAAATAATGTTCCATAAAAACTAGATATTTAGATTTATTTAATATTTGTGAAAACTATTCACAATAGTTAGCTGATGATTTCATAAATGTTTTCTAGCACTGTGACGCCTTTTAAAGATGTAACGTGAATAAGATGTCTCTTAAGAAGTCGTGTCTAACTTGTCCCTTTTGAATCTGTCATTGTTTTAAGTCATTCATTATGAACAAAATTTGTTCATTTTAAAACACTAGATTGAAAATGTTTTGTTTATTACAGAAACATTACATAAAAACAAATTTAAAAAAGTACACGGTAATGTATTAAGCACTTAAAAGTGTCCAAAAATATGTATACATGTAATTTTGTGTTCTATTTGATATGGAATATTATCTGATCATACTATATAAAAACATTTTTCTATTTTTATTTTTATAGTTATTAGGAAGTTGTGATTTTGAAAAGGATACTTTTGTATCGAAAAGCTTAAAAATATATATGTTTGTTTTGATTTGGCCTAGATAGCAGAAAATAAAAATGAAAATAGAGAAATGAAACCATATGCTACATACCAACTACTATTAAAAACGTATTATCAAGTTAGTGTCAAACCTATACATTTATAGTAGAAAAAATAACAGTTCTCTGAGCACTTAGCAGCACTTACCACGAAAGGAACCAGAACTTTTATTGTTTTTGCATCAGAAGTTGGAATATTTTGGAGCTATCAGTTTCATGATTGGGGAATGCAGACAGCTGCTATGTGATGGCAACTCTGATGTTCACAATATAGTCGAGGCTAGTAAAACATGGATGTGTGTGAGATATTTGGGCTAAGAATAGGAGATAAATTCTGATATGGAGAAAATCATGGGCTATCAACAATGATGAAACTTTGTAAATCGCATATGAGGACTGTCAGTTCTTGACATGTCATAATAAGGCTAGGGCATCTAGGAACAATAACCCTATCCAAGATTAGTGGAATGCTAAAAGCAGCTAAGTGTTTGCTATTTCAATAATGCCTATATACATACTTACTCATTCACTCGTGTACATTTTCAGGAACAGCTGGTATTGGTGCCACTCTTCTCCATGATGCTGTGATGAATCCTGCTGATGGTGAGTAGGGACGAGCATTGTAAATAAACTTTCTAATGTTAATTTATTTAATAAAAGCAGACGTCCATAATATCTGTAAAAAAGAATAATGTCAATAAACTAAATTATTCATAGCATTTGTTTTTACACTGTAAAATTCCCTGATGATTCACTGTTACACTGCAGTTGTGAAGCAGCGGATGCAGATGTTCAACTCGCCGTACAAGTCGTGCTGGGACTGCCTGGTGCGCACGTACCGAGCCGAGGGCGTCACGGCCTTCTACCGCTCCTACACCACGCAGCTGTCGATGAACATCCCGTACCAGTCGATGCACTTCATCGTCTACGAGTTCTGTCAGGACAAACTCAACCCTGACCGCAAGTACTCGCCCGTGTCGCACATGATGTCGGGAGCGCTGGCCGGAGGTGGCGCCGCCGCGATATCACGACGCCTCGACGTCTGCAAAACACTGCTCAACACGCAGGAGAAGTGCGCCACGGCGAAAATGGGCAAGGTCGACGGATTCGCGCAGGCCATACGCACCGTGTACAAATTCCGCGGATTTTCGGGATATTTTCAGGGACTCGGCGCCAGGGTGCTGTATGTGATGCCAGGCACGGCGATTTCGTGGTCGGTGTACGAGTTTTTCAAGTGGTGGATCACGGCGCAGAATTCCGGTGCTCGGTGCGATGCTCTGACACCAGGGCCAGTGCATGTGCATGCGGCGGCGGCTCCGACGGAGGAGGTGTGAGGTGATTGGCTGCAAGTTGTTTTCATCGTTGGTTGGAAGGGAATTATCTGGAAGATTTTTAGCAAAAAGCAGACGCATTTCATGAATTCTGATATTTTTTTGTTTTGATTTAGTTTTTAATTTTTTTTTTTAAGGAATGCATAATATTGTTTGTAATGTGGCGAGACGTGAATGTTATTTTTAGTGGTAATTTTTGTTTATTATATCTGAAGTGATATTGAGAAATGTAGTCTGAAGTGACTGTCAGATAGTCAGGGTATATTGAAGATGTTTTCTATCTACCCAACTCAGTTTGTGCTGTAAAAGCATATTTTTATCCCAAGTTCCTTGTTAAATTAGCACATGGTGGATGTACATATTTCTCAGCTTTCTTGTATATTTGTTTAACATTAAGAATGTGTATTTGATAATTTGGTGAAGGACACTTTATGTATTTTATATTGACAAATCAAAATGTACTTTGATTCTTAATTCTCCTCTTACATTTTTGGTGTTATTGTAATACATATATGATGGAAATCTGTTGCTTTAAGGTCAAAACTCTGTGAAAAGTGCGGATAGAGTATTAAAATAATACTTGTCATAAGTAGAATTTTAACCTATCATTTTCTTACAGTACATACTCAACAGTAAATTATTCCATGTAAAACTTGAGCACACTTAGATTATTTGCATAACCGTTATCACTTATTTGTAAATAGTGATTCAAGGTTTGGATTGTTGTATAGTTGATAACGGAGGGTTCAAAGTGCAAGAAAGTCGCATAAGACGTCAGAGGTAGTTATCAAATGTGAATACATGTATTATAGTCCAAAAATGGCTTGACTCTATTGGAATCAACATATTTAATACCACTAAAAGTTAATCACTTAAATAATATATTTGAAGAACATTTTATTTGTACATCTAACTTGCCTAATTATGTTCAAGGGAAATTTAGTATGTTTTTTTTAATTCAATAGTTCTAAGTCTGTGAAGATCTTTAATTGAATTCAGTACTATTATTTTATAACAATTTAGTAAATAAATCTGTAGCTATGCAAATACCATGAACAAAATTTCATTTGCAAAGGTGCTGTTCCTTGTGAGATATTTTGTCAGTATTCACTTCTGCTGGGTAACGTCTGCTTTTCATTGTCATTAAACATATTTGTGGCAGTTTTGTACATCTGTTCATTTTATATTTGTGATGCCAATTGACATGTCCACTTTCAGTCTTGCAAGTCTGACAAGTAATCTGATTTTTTTAGAAAAACTGAACAATGAAAAAAACTTCCATTTAGAAATTTAGAGTAATAGTGAGGTTAAGTATTATTAGATGTATGGCCTTGGTATATCCTAGCTGTTTAAGGCACACTAAAAAGTTGTTTAGAAATTATTAACTACACCACAGGCTTTAGTTCACGTTGTAATTAGTAATTAATCGTACTTAATTGTCTGCATACTTTATGTAGATAACAATACTCGTCACTACCCTGATGTCCTATGGTCTGGAGACTTTTTATCCTATGTATATCAAAATGTAAAATAAGGCAGTGCAGTATAGACGTGCATTTGAATTATGAGAATTGCGTTTAGTTAGATAACGATAGTCACCTGTAACACCCACCATGCTGAAATACTAGACTAGAATTCCGCTTCTTTCCATTCTATTTTTTATGGGAATATACAACAATTACCGACATATAGTCAAATCGTTAGATATCTGTTTTCTCCCCACTGATTAATTACGGTCATTTACTGGATGTATTGACCAGAAATTATGTACAAGTTAAATTTGATATAGAAATAATGTTGATCCATTCATGATGGACATCTGTTAAGAAATTTCAATAGCAAATATTTGTATCTGCAGATAGTTGTACAAGGTAATATATTCATAAATTTTTGGATGGTTGGAACCTGAATTCTTCATGTCATGAACAAATTATTTGCTCTTTTCACAAGGAACTTGTAAAAGAGCTTGTGTTCATGTACATTTATTTTTGTATTGTTTATTTATTGTGTGTTAGGATTGTAATGATTTCAAAGGTGGCTACATATGCACAAGTATGGAGAGAATGAGCTACTGTTTTGTTGTAAATCTACATTTTTTTATCCACTTTTTGTTTTGTAAAATATTATTCCATCTGGATATGTAATTGACGATAAAGGAAATATTGCTTATGTCAGTCAGTTTTTCAGAACTTTGATCCAGCATGTGAGAAATTTGAGTGAAAGTTATTGAATTGAGTGTGTGAACTTTTTTGTTTTTACGAAAAAAAATAGCAATATGTGTGATGATGAAATTGGTCAAAGGTTACGAATTGTAATAGTGCGCGCCATATGGGTTTCTTTCCATATTGCATGAATTCATCTCAAAGTCTGAAGATGTTTTATATTGATTACAATGTGTGTTTTTATTAAGTTTTTGATGCAAGATTAAGAAATATCTTACATTTACTAAAGTGAAAGTTTGAAATCTCACTTTAAGCAGCATACCTTTAACATTCACGCAAAAGCCCGCGGGATGTTCATGTAAAGCTTTTCTATTATAAAATTACATTTTCTGCAAATATGATAATTTTTGTATGAATGTTAAAGGCATTTCTGTTTAAGAAAGATGTTATTGTGATATCATGAAGGTATCAGCATAAAGGGTTCTGGGCTGTATAGTGTTGTGTGCATAAACATGTATCATTCTTCATAGCTTAGTGTTTCTGTCTTTAGATTTTTGTTTTTAATATTTCCACTTTTTGTTGAAAAAGAAAATTTTCTCTTTAGTTTTGAATTAGAATAATGCCCATACGTTATGTAATGAGAAAACTCCTTCATTGCTTAGGAAATTTTAAAACTTGTTTCCTCTTTTCTTTTAACCTAAATATTGCTGTGGTTAACATTAAAAATATGTACTCATTTTCTTATGATATAAAAAGTAAGCAAATCGTGTAATTACTTACCCACTAATAACATGTATCTTGTAGTTGTATTGAGTGGAAAACAGCTGTGCACACTCGCAATTCTATGTAATGGTGAATCTTTTGATGTTTCATCTTTAGATTTTGATTCAGCATATGTTGTATAGAACAGATTGTTAATGGTTTTATAATGTTTTGAAAATGCTACTTATTCTTAATGATACAATCATTTTCACAGATGTATTTGATTCATGAATTTATTGTTGAGATGCAAATTTTGTTCAATGAGTGATATGATATAATAACAGTAGAGTTAGTGTATGGTCAAATTATGTTTATCGAAAATTTACAACTGCTTAGGGTTTGATTTTAAAACCCAACAATTTCAGGGGTGATGATGAAATTCTATAAAACATACACTTTTATTCTAGCATATTGCTCATTCGATAAGTAATGTAATTAATTTGAATCTTTTTAAAAGATAATGAGATAGTGTGCGTAATGACAATATATTAATTTAGAAATACTTGTTAATTAATATGAATTATGTTAATGAAAGGTTGCACGCAAGAAGTTCATTCTGCCTAGAATTGTTAGAATGCTCTGTTTTCAATTTAATGCTGTAGATTTTGCAAACACACAATACAATACAGCGGGGACCGTTTATTGTATTTGTTACTGTTATGCTTGAAAATGAAATAAAAAATTTTGAGAATTGTATCTTGTTTTCTCTGCCAAACCCTTTAGTGAACAAAATTGCTAAACCTGTTAATGCCGAATGAAAGCTGTAAAGAAAAATATGATTTAAATAAACGAGTAAATTTTAACTCCCTTCTAATGGTATGAGTACATGTATACGACCTTTCAAGTATCTACCCCAAAATTTACATGTGAAATTCCACGGTAAAAATCCCACCCCATGAATTGGTCAAATTGCACCACAAATATGATCATATAAGGTATCAGCAATGCATGATTTATAAATCCTGCTGTAGTTTTATGTAAAAATACAACATATCAAAGTATCGCATTTAAAACAATATTAGTCAGACTGCCCATTCATATTTTCTTGTGACAGGTCAAGGATTTCTGCTAAAAAAAATCAGGGTGGATACTAGACAGAATGCAATTAATCATAAAGCACAATTAGAGACTGCAATGATCTGAAAATGTGTGACGCAGATTGCGTTGAGAACTTCAGGCAATATACCTGCTCAGGGATATTGTACAATACTAACACCTACAAGTGCATAGCAGCCAACCTCAATGTTTTGGGTTTTTTTCTTATCAGGCCTGGCTTTAAAAGACAAAAAATACATAAGAATGCAGTAAGTGTTACTAAAAGATCTATTGGTACCACCGAAGTACTCGTAGAGTGAAACAGAGACACAGACGAAGTAATTTTAGTCTATAAATTGCCCATTTGATTGGTATTAGTATCTGCTGATCAAAATTTTGGAACACTATATCTATAAATGAGGGAAGAATATACCCTACCCCATTCTCAAGTCTCAGCAAAAATCCAGGCCCATTCTCACTAATTTTCTAACCATTCTCATTTCTCAATTTTTCAATTTCTCACCATTCCCAAAGGAAAATGATCCCCATTCTCACTTATACAAAATCAAGGGCCATTTTCACATCTCAAAATAGGTAGTATTTTCCCCTCATAGATATGCCAGATTGGGGATGGGTGAAGGATTCCTTCTTTGCTGAATCTGTTATTGGATCTAAATCTAATAAAACCATCCAACCAACTTGATTACTTTACTTTTATTTTTACTTTACTCCATACAGTATGTACAAATTTAGTATGTCACTTTTAAGTAAGCTTTCGAAAATGGTCGCGTTTGTGAATTTTGTTTTTTAGGAATAAAGTTTTGCAATTTATTGTGGGAATTATGAGTGCCCCGGGACCCAATCGTGGATCGACTGATCCCACGGCTGTTAGTGAAATTGTTGGAAAGATAAAAACGCAGGGTCTCTTTGACCAATTCCGCAAAGAGCTGTTAAATGATGTGGATACAAAGGTTTGTGGGCAGCCGACTTTTTCACAGCCTGTCTGTTGGTTCACACATACTCATAATTTTGATTACACATTCTCATGACAGTAGCTTGTGTATGTTTGTCTCTAAATCCCATCGTTTTGATTACAAATCATGAAATGAACACAACTCATAGCAGTAGCCTGTTTTTTTAAGCCCATCCTCCAACACTTGGCCGTTGCCTGTAAGGTTTGCACGGGGGTTTGCAGCAACAACCTACAGTAAAAGCGGTCACTGTACGAGTCTCATGGCAGACACAAAGATATTGATTTAGATTTTGGTCTAGAAGCACTGAACTATATACTACCCAAATGCACGTCATGTGACAAACGTTTTGTAAATAAGAATCGTGGCGCAGGTAAAATTGTCGCTGGCAAAAGTTTGCTGGAAAAGAATCAGTTGTATATGAAAATGATTGATTAAAAAGCCTTAAAATGCTTGGCACATCGGGCCTGAAGCCTGCAACATTGATAATGTTGTCGGTTCAAAGTAATACTTGTTGGTCTTGAGCCTGTATGCCGGCCAGCTGGTGCCGGCGTATATATTGAACACTGTTAATAGGGCTGAATGTAATATATGGTTTGTTAGTCTTCTATTAATCAATTCAAACCTGCAGGTTCTTTTTCAGATCTGATATTTATTAAGCAGGTATTACTTTGAAAGTAGTAAAAATAATTATCTATTTCAGCCAGCCTATCAAAATCTTCGACACCGATTACAGCAGTCTGTGACAAGATTCCTGTCAGTTTTTAAATGGGATCCTTCCATGAATAAGAATAAGATCAGGGAGCGACTCAGGCGACATATTGATGAGTAAGTCTGCTGTGTAATTTTTACTGATATACAGGTATTCTACATTAAAGTTTACAGGTAGTTTCATACATGCAGTGAATGGAATTGCATATTAAGTTTTGTTACCATTCATAAATAAAATATATCGCAAACAATGTATGAGTAGAATTTCACAAGATGTGTTGACCTTCTGTGTAATTTCAGAACAAATTTGCTGTCCAATGGTATCGAGCATATCGTTAACCAAGTGGTTAATCCTAAAATAAAGACTGACTTCAAACCCAAAATTGATGAAGTTGTATGTGAATTTTTGGGCATTGATCCAGAACTGTGGGTGAAGAAATTAGAATTCCGAGAAGAATGTAAAAGGCGTCAGAGGGAAATAGAAGAGCATCAACATGCAGGTGAGAAAATTGTCATTGTAAGCCACGACAATCGAGTGCTTAGATATCATTCTATCATGAAGAATGTAATTACAGGTTCCATTAAAACTGAATAACAACAGACTTTCTAATTAGTGTCTGTTTAATGAGGTGATCTTTTGAAATGTTTATTTCAAAGTTAGGACGAGATGTTGAAAGTCTTCCATCCCTGTATTTACTAATACTATAACATATGTATTGAAACAATGTCAGATAACCTATTTGACTTCAGTCATAGTTGGTATTGTTAATTCTGTGTATCAGGTAAGTGGTAGTTGGTCGCATATAACACCACTGAAGTAATCCAAATATATATCCAAATTTATAAAGGAGGTTTTTCAGTGGAGAATAAACAATTGAAAATATGTTAAAAACAACAAAGAATTTTTATTCTTCTGAGCTAAATTCAATATTTGAACTGCAAAGCAGGTCCACTCATTGTTGTTTTGTTTATATGTCTTAACTGCTGGTGAAAAGTTGGTTGAAAAGGATAATTTTGAATAGTGAATTCCTAAAAGTTTCATTTGGTATCAGCAATCGTAGTATAAGGTGTCTGAAACAGCTGAGTCTGTCTATCGTGTTTATGGTGTAAGGGAAGGATTATGTAAAGCCCACTGGTATACCTACCTCTATCATTTGAATTAGTTTTGCAGTACTTTATGAAATCACTTCTATTCTGTGAACCGTACATTTTGATCCAAGACCAACTACCCATCATTGATTATACTTTACTCCTTATTGCTGAAAATGTTAGAGGTTTATATATAGATAAGTGAATAGATTAACTGTGCATATTAATTAGGACTGGATAATATGTAGTGCACAATGTACCCGTTAATGGCTGTAACGTAATAAACATAGAAGCCTTAGAATATACAAATAATGTATAATGTGCCCTGACAGACAGCGAGAGAGAGTGTAATGGAGAAGAAGAAGGTATGCTTCATTACTTGTACATATCAATATTTTGGTTGTTGATGAGGGGTTTGGTGTAAGTGATGTTATTTTGGTTGTATTTTGGCACCAGCACTTTTTTTTTGAAAGCCATACCTAACAATTTGAATAGGGTAAGTTTATAAATCACTATACCGTTTGGATTTGTTTTCAAGCTAACATCTCCATGTTTAAATTTAATAGCACATTGTTTTGGTAAATATGACCCTGCTCGGGATTTATGTTTAGTTTCAGGCTATATCACCAGGGTGTGTAATATAATAGGTCACATAAAATGGTGATGTTGTTTGTGAGCTGCAGTATTGTCGTCATATTGGTTTCTATATATATAGCTCAAGTTTGAATATATAAAATATTCGAAACATAACTATGAAATTTATAATAAATGGATTCTATGACTGTCTCATTATAAGAGAGAGTCGTTAGTGTCACGTACATTGGAAATCAATGAATGTGAGGCTGCTTACAATATTATTTATGCCCTAATAGAAATATTCTAACATTGACATCATTACTGTAATAGTAAGTCCCATTTGTTGTGCGAAGATCTACACAAATTCGCATTGTATGATATTTGCTACGCATGCAAATTAAAACTGGAGACACAGCATTTTACTGCTTACATCTTGTGCAGGTGTGAGTTCATACAACTCGGGCCCGGTCCAGTCGTCTATTCTGCAAGCCGCGGCCTCGTCGTCAGGCTACCTGCCGCGCATCCCCAACCTCATGGACATCTCAGTGCAGGCACAGGTAAGCACACTGCTATGCAATACATATTTTTATTAAGGTGAAGTAACACATGGCTCCTCAAAAATTGCAACTGCATAGTAGACTTTGTTTCGATTGAATAAAAAAAAGAAAAGTTTAAAGTTATAGAAATTCAAATTAAAAACCTTAAAGATTGTATCATCAATGTATTTTTTTTGAGCTGATGCTCATCACTGGGCGTGGTGTTTCAGCAAGCGATGATGGCGATGCCTGGCAGTCTGGACCAGGCCGCGTTCATGGCTGGAGGGATGATTCCAAACTCCATGATTCCTCAGTACCCGTTCTCACAGATACCCGGTGAGGTGCTTCCTATCACACAAGCCCAGTGATACTTAAGCATGATGTATCAATGATAAACGCCTGGCCTGGCAATTGAAACCCTGGTATTCAAATGATACAATCAGAAATTGCATTAGGTTGAATATATGCAAATTTTCTTTTTTAAATGTCAGTATGTGTCCAATTAAATCTAATCAAAACTAAGTTATACTATGATTAACAGCAATATATATGGCTTAAGGATGTGGTTCTTCTCTTGAATCATGTCTCTAAGACGACATTGACACTACACTGTCACCCAAAATAATACATTAAACTTTTAAGGGCAGGTGAGCGAGATACATCTTGATCCTCTTGCCTTTTGTCCTTGTCCTTTTAAATGCCCAATATTTTGTACCCCATTTGTGAGTAGGTGACTTTTTACAGGCTATGGTGGCTCGGGCGGCAACTTTCCCATTGGCAATTTCCCCCACAATGGTGATATGATTGCAGCATACCAAGGCATGGTCCCATCGTTGCAAGGTAGGGATACAATTAAATCACAATTGGATACATTATGTTGTGTGTGTTTTAAGCTGTGCTTACAGCTCTTTTCAGACAGTAATGTCAGCAACCCTCTGATCCAGATTTTGGGTAAAAAGTTTACATGATGTTTTCAATGACAATTGATATACGATAGATTTTGGTTGTGGAATTTCAACAAAAGCATTGAGGTTGTAAAAAGCTCAAGGAAATTGAGTCAAACATCATTAGTAGAAAACATTCAGTGAATATCCAATCTTGTGCGTTACAGTCATTCATTTCCATCCCTTCAGTACAAGTCTGCAAAAATGTTATATTGGTAAGAATTAGATCATCATGTGGTGAGACCTTATTCAGAAATATGTAACTGCCCTGCAATTGGTAAAAAAAGGAGAAGAAATAATGTAAATACGTGTACATTCAAATATTTTGAAATGGACTCTTACTATTTCCAGTTTTGATACATGTAGGTGTATTTCTGATGTTACAAACTTGAAAATCATGTAATACACATTGTACAATAAGCTTAGTGCATTTAGATCGAGGTTATAGATAGGAAAGTCGGTTATCTATTTTATCAGTTTGATAATTAGTGTCCATTCTTCAATGAGCACACACAATTTAGGTAATCTTTTATCACTTCTATCATTATCATTTGAAGTAATAATCACATTGCTAGTCTTGTGACAGTTGGAATAGACACGTTCAGCTGGTCACGTTGCTAGTCTTGTGACCAGTAGAACAGTATGTAATACGCCCGAGTTTTCAAAATTAATACATGTGACTCATGGAACTAAAACATTTTTGATCCTACATTTGCCCATTTAAGTACCAGTTGTTATTACTAAAAAATACAAGAACCCATGGGAATATATTTATACTAATAGATGTATAAGTATCGTTTAGATTCGATAGGATTTTGTAGCATGTAATGAAGTTGTTTCTTAAAGAATTTAGTCTATATGACTTGTATCCAAATTTCACCTTCAGACCAATTTTCAAATTCTGATTTATGTCATGCTGTCATTTTGTTGGCAGGAACAAGTGGGAGAAAAGGTCCTGAGAATAAACAGGAAGACAAGAAAAAGGAGAAGAAAAAGATCGAGCCTCTGACTGTTGAAGATTTGCTCAATATACCTATTCCCAAGGTATCAAAGACGGAAGAGGTGTAGTGCTTTCCCCTTTCTCTTTAACTTTATGTCATATCCTTTTGTGTTTTCTAGTTTTGATTTTCAAAATGGAGAATGATAACAAATAAAAACTCATGTTATGTTTGATATTTTTAGTATTGAAAAGGGTATGACATAAATTTTCTTTATTTCCAATCTGTGTAAAACTACAGTCAAATTATATCAGTATATGCTCAATATTTCTGTGTATATATTTCTTTACATGAATTTCAAACTCAGATTTCTGCTGTTTCTTTAACGTATTGTTTCTATTTTGATGATATAGTGACAAGTGTTAGAATTACGCATTTGTATATAGCATGAACCTTTGTATATATACTTCCTATTTGACATCTGATTTTAAATGCAATGTATCTTTCTTGACTATTATATCTTCTTAAAAAATAGTTTCATGCAACTTTCATGCATATTTGCTCTGAGCTTTACTAAATCTGTATCTAATTAAACTATAGTTACTGCAAAAATGTCGAAAGAAAACATTTTTACTAAATGCAAATGAATACATGTAGTTGAAGACTTCAGTGTTTACAAACTTAAAGACGAAATATTGAAACTAAACTACTTAAAGATATCACAATGAAAAAAAGAATTTAGACTTTGATTTTGACAGGTGATTGTTCTGAATATTTCAGGTACCACAATGTTTGAAAATATATTTTATTTTTTTATGTGTGTAAAGGATCCAAAACCAGAAAAGAAGAAGACAGATGTGAAGACAGAAATCAAGGAAGAGGAAGATGTTAACATTGAGGTTGTTGATGATGACATCAAGGTTGATGTTAAAGACGAGGCAATCAAGGAGGAAGTTCAGGTAAAGCCAGCGCATATCAACCTGTAAATTATGGTCTGTGTTCAGGAACTCCTGTAACTTTTAGCACTTAAGATATTTGTATAGCTATTTACAACACTATGTGAAAGTGTATTATGTGATTAAGAGAACTGCTACAGCAGCTACACTTGCAAAGATGCTATAGCTATTAGTGACGTCTAAATGATCCTTATTTTACAAGTAGGATTGACTGGAGTCATTGTAGTAGTATGTTAATCTCTGTTAGTTTCCGGATGTGTGGATACTTGATAGATTTCCCTATATGGAAATAATTAATTGGGGCTTTTTAGTTCCAACACTTTTATTGTTACCCTTTTTGTAATTTTTCATGATTTTGCACAATTATTTGTATCTATTGTCAGTAATATCAGTATTTCCCCAATATTTTTGTTCACCTGTGATCATTATTATTCAAGTTTTCAAAAAAAGAAGTTCTTTCATGTTTTGCTTGTCTTTTTTATATTGTATTTATTTTTGATTTGTTGTAATGTGCATTTTACAGGGTCAGGATTAGCCACTCGTCCACTCGTATTGACTAGTAAAAACTAGTGGAGGACGAGTGCTAATTTTTAGAAACTCGTCCTTTTGACGAGAAGCAATTCTGAATAATTTGTCATACAGATATAGAGTTTGTACAAGGAGGACGAGTACATTTTGTGCAGGACGAGTAGATATTTGAGGGTTCCTAGTCCTGCTGACGAGTAACACTTTTCCACCTAATCCTGACCCTGTTTTAACACGCTGAATTATGAATAAATATTATCAAAAATTATATTATCAAAAATTATATTATCCAAGCTGGTGTTGTTGTATCAGGAGGAGCTAGTGGGTGATGAGGCGGGGGACGGTGGGAAGGTGTACCACTTCGCCTGGGAGAACCGCGAGGTGCCCATGTCAGACGTGTCCGTCAGCTCTGTACACACCAGGTACACAAACTTTTAGTATAAAAGAGTTCTTGGAGCTGCTCGTACCATATCAAAATAAAACTGATTTATTTTCACTTGAGAAAGCATTGAAGATGCGAAAATTTGCGATTTGAATAAAATTTCGTACCTTTTGACTATATTATCTGTTCTGTTTTATTATGCAAACTTTTTACACAATTTTGAGAATTAAAATGTTTTTCATAAGGTTGGAAAGTTTTTAGACGCCTTGAACTTCCGTTACATGGTTAAAACGTATCCACTAGGTGTTTTATCCACACAACATTGAGAAATAAAATGTTTAGGTAAAGCTTGGAAAGTTTTCAGCCTCCTTGATCAGAAGTTTTAGCTATTTATCTGTAAGTTCTTTTAGCGTTGTTTTGTGAAGTAGCTTAGGATGTTGATCACGATCACCATGGTATTTATTGCTATTATAGATGATAACATGGTCGTTTGACTTGGAAAAAAAAATACATTGAAACTTCCATGCTTGAAAGTGTTTTTATAGTATGGATAGAAAAGAAATCAGTTTTTTTTTCTTGGACTTGCCTGCACTGTATTGTAATGCAAATATGATTTTAATTGGCCCTTGGGATATTATTTTACGCGTGGCACGTTAGTAAATTCTGTGTCTGACAGAGAGTTGTTGCAGCGACCTGTCTGTCCATCTATATACAGTATCACCTTCAATAAGACTATCTCTCTATTGAGACCACCTCTATAGTCCGACCACTTTTCACGGTCCCAATCCTTCATAAAGCTACCAAAATGAACCTCTGTACAGAGACCAACTCTCTATTTAGACCACCTAACACTGGTTCCAAAGCTGGTCCTTAATAGACAGGTTCTACTGTATTATTATTCCTGTCTGACAGAGAGTTGTTGTTACAGTGACCTGTCTGAGATGGAGGAGATCTTCACGGACGCGTCCGACGTCACGCATACGAGCGGCAAGAGTAAAGGCAGCGGCGTGAGCACACGCAGTGGCAGACGGGGCGCCGAGGAGGCAGCGGCAGGCAGAGGTAGGGAGAGCGAAGGCAGGCTGCCATTTAGTCACTAGTGCGCTCGTTCAGACTAGTAGATATTGGATAGGGCTCGTGCGGAATTCAATTGACTTGTCTTGCATACGAGTAGCTGCTGAACTAAAACGCGTTTGGTAACTTGTCAGGATGAGTTACTTTTACGTAGGACTAGTAGCTTTCTATAGTTACTGGTCCTGCTGACGAGTTTCTATTAAGGTCTGAACTGTGAGACTGGGTTTGACTATTCTGGTATCGAGGTGGCTCATTGTTGATGCAACCTTTTTTTGTGTAACGTCAGGAATTTTTGAGTTCCTGGTAACGTGGAATGCGAATTGGTTAGTGGAACACTTGCCAAGTGACTTTTGATTTTCACTCCCCACATCTTACTGTGGAAGAGGATAAGACTGAAAGCTGCTATGAAATTTGTATCCATGCATTTATTACTTAAACAGGTATTATTATTTATTACATATTATTACTTAAAAACAAAAACAATGTAGAGGATGCTGAAAAAAGTGCAATCAGAAAAATTTGTACTTTTGGAACATCGCCAACATTACGTTTATGATTTGATTTCTCGATATTGAGTATTGACCAATGCGTGTTTTTTAGCAGAGAACTCTGTAGCGGATGCCGAGCAGACGACTCCAGTGAAGCAGGCAGGTGACCTTGGTGAGGAGGCAGCGACCCCGAGCAAGGTCACGCCCCGCAAACTCGTGTCGCTACAGTACAACATCAGTGACAGCGATGTTTAGGAGGAGAGGCTTTTATTGTCCTGTTTAAAGAACTAAAATATGGCCAGGATCGTATGTAGTTAAAAACATGTTTTTTGGGCATTAAACGCAGCTACATGTATGCCATTAGACTTAGTCATATGTTTATTTATACTTCTTTGAACAAGGCAAGAGCAATTGCCGAAAGCTCTAAATGTAAATTTGACTTTTATTGTCCTGTTTAAAGTATAACTAAACATATGACTATCAGATCCAGGATAACTGAACTTCCATCATAGTATGTCATTAGACTTGTTAATCCAAATCACATAAGGGGTATATATTTGGGTATTAAGTTTAATGAGATAACTATGTCCAATGACTTGGTACAAATTGTAAAGTTGTAAATTATTATTCAGTTGAAATATGACAATGGATGAATATCATGTGTTGTTCATGTTGACCCCAGAACAATGACGATCATAATGCAATTGCTTAATGACAAGATAATGGTTCAAGTGATTGTCCCAATGTCAAATGCTCCTTTTTTATTGTCCGAAATGAGCCACGCATATGAACAGTCATAAAGTAACAGGCCTCATTTCAAAAGTATATCTACATTAAAAAAACTTACAACATGACATTCCATGTGCAGGCGCGCGAGCGTGAAGAGCGAAACGCCAAGAGGCAGCAGCGACGGGCCGAGCTACTGCAGAAAAAACAGCAGTCCATGGCCAGACGCAAGGAAAAGAAGGCAGAGAAGAAAGACGAACAGGAGCAGGAGGAGCAAGGTATGGGGAGAGTACAAGGCTGGGAGGGCGGGGGAGGAGGAACTGTAAGAAGGAGAAACAAGAGGGCAGACAGGATGACGGAGGAGTTGCAAGGTTTGGCTGAGGAGTGTTGTTAGTGAGTGATTGCTTCTCCAATTAACATTTCTTTCACATTTTTGGTGAGTAGAATGATGGTTAATAGTCTCTTGGAGTGATGTTAAAGTGAGGACTTGTTCAAGTAAGTCCATGCTTATCTGCATTGATTCATAGTGTGAAACAAATCAAACTTTTACTTTAACAATATAGACATTTTAGAAACAGCTCTATGCGTGCTTACTTAGGAGTAATTTTGATGTAAACGTTTGAACCGGGTGTCTGTGGTTAATGGTGATGAGGTTTGTGAAATGTTTTGAGCTAAAAATAACTGTTTAAGTGGGAGAAATAGGGTATTGCATTGTGTTTGAGTATGAGATAAGAAAACATCTTACCAGCGAGTGGAGTTGCCACAGCACTCAAACCCATGCAATACTCTAATGCTAAATGATGTCTATCTTTTCTATTTCATACATGAGAGTTTTCAGGGTTTTCCCTGATTTCAGGGATTTCCACGTTGGGTGATAATAGATAACAGACAGGCTTCGCACCCAATATTACTTCTTTCACACAGTATTTCAGGGTTTTTCATCAAGTCCCATTCTCTTGTATGCTATTTCAAAAAGCTTTTTCCTGGTGTGAAGTTTTGTCACTGCTCTTTCACAATGTAACAGTGTAAACTGTGTGTGGTATTTGAAGTAACATCGTGTTGACTTTGCTCCAGAGTCGTCGTCGAGCGAGGATGAGGAGATAAAGAAGGCGGAAGAGGAGCGCAAGAAACGTCGGCGGGAGGCCGACCGGCTGAGACGCGCCCAGCAGAAGGTACAGACATTTGTCTTTTATTTTCTATCCTTTTTATTGTTAGTTTAAATTTAAACATGATTTTATTCAATTCATTCTGTTACAAACTTAATTAGACAAAATTTCTGACTAAGAACCAAAACGGCTCGGGCATTGACCATTGTCCTCATTATGAAAATATGGTGAGCCTTTTTGTTGTTAAAATATTTTAAGAATATGAAATTTTGAATTTTATGAATATATATTTCACACACTGTATAGGTTCACTCTGAGTATCAGATATCAAGATCAATTTGACATCTGATACTCAGAGTGTATAGGTGCTTTTTCACACTATAACTGCGTTATAGCGTGAAAAGGCATGCAGTTTGTGAAATATATATTCTTAAAAATTTTAAATTTGATATTCTGAAAATATTTGAACAGCAAAAAAGATAGAAAATAAAATACAAACGAAACCATATGTTGCTCACTACATGACCAGACTCCTATATATTAATTTACATATAATATATAATTTACATACAGTATAACCTGTTTATAGAGACCCATCGTTAGATAGGTGGTGATTAATGAATTATTGATGATTATGAAAGAACTTGTTTCAATGAAAGTATAAGTAAAACTATGACTGTTTATATTTAAAGGAGCGACTGAAGGAGCAGATTCGCCAGCAAAAGTTGGAGGAGAAAAAGATTGCTCTTGAGAGGAGCAGGAGCAGAGGCAGAACGCGCAGACCGAACCCCAAGTACTTCTCAGAGGAGTTCACGTCGTATTATACGCAAAAGAAGGTTAGATTCTTAAACTGAGAACTGATTATTACTAAGAAGAGAAGCTTAGAATTGACCGAAACTTTCAGTATGTTTCTTCACTTTTGTGCTGAGGCATCGTAATGGCTTTATAATTGGTACTGGTGTGAGATCTCATTAAAAAAAGTGATTTATAGGAAGCGATTATTAATTAAAATAGTGAGAATGAAAAAATCTGAAACTGTCTGTTTCCCTATTCAGGATGTGCTTATGGAGGAGCAGGTGGTGATGGATGAGGAAGTTGTTACCGAGGAGGTGGTCACCATGGAAACAGACTTCACACAAGGCATACAGCTGATTGACAGGTACTGTACATTCTTCATTTGTTCAACTGGAACGTCGTCATTGGCACAGGGAGGCGCAAGTATACAGGAAAAATTGCTATGATAATGATTGCTGGCTCAGTGTAAGATAGGAATGAAAAATTTAAAAACTGTACTATAAAAAAAGAATTGATGTATTGTGCTATGTGTAGTGTGTGTATCGCTGTGTTTAGGTCTCCTCCCACCCCCACTCATGATGAGAACGTGGTGTATGACGACGAGATTGAGCTGAGTCACCAGGCCGTCAACACACAAGACAGCAACGCCACCAAGGTATGCAGCTAGAGAGCTGGCTGCCGCAGTCTTTTAATGTCGTTATTTTGTACACAGTTGAATGCTGTGAAGTTGAACATGATGGGGATAAAGAATGATTTTGGTTTTCTTAAAACTTACTTTTATATTTAGCAAAAAGGGTTTTAATGCAATTTAGTTATGAAATGAATGATTTGCCCCTTGAAATGTTTATTCAATAGTAGTTTAAGTTTGTAAAATAAAAGTGCATAATGTCACGCTCAAAAGCATAATTACTTTTTTGTGACGTTTATTATTGTTGTAGTGATAAGAAATTGTTTGAGATTCCTGTAGATTTTGTGTTAGCATTGCAGAATTTTGTTTGTTTTTTCAGCGCAAGGCAGCAGAAAGCCCTGTTTACAGTGATTTCTCAGAAGAAGGATCCATACCAGATGAGATCGAAGAACCTCCTGCCAAAACAAAGTAAGAACTTGTTGATATTGTCATGAAAGGCACAAAACTGGGTTAATTTGTAAGTCACTTATCAGATGCCAGAAGAAAAATTCAAGAAATCAAAGGTTTAAATTTAGAAAACATATTAGATTTTATCGATGATAATTTATTGACTCGAAATGGTTGCATGCTGGTGGATTTTATTTGGTACTGACTTTGAAGCTGTAGTTTGCATGTCTGTGTTTTTAGTTTTTTTGTTAAATTTATATTCTTACTACCATCATAAGAAGCTATTTTTCCCCATCCACATTAATAAGTGCAAACATCGCAAGACTAAGTGTCCAACGTGTTTGACTTACTGCTATATGGTTGCTATTCCATAACTAGTAGTGAATTCTGATGTTCTCTAAACATTCTCATGAAAAAACCCACAACATGTGAATGGAAAGTAAGTCTTGTTATCTAATATTGGAATCAGTATTTTTGAAATCCAATAGCCAGCATGAAGGAACACTATAAACATTATTCAAACCCACCGTTGGGCTTTGACATAATAACTGTCTGGGTGTTGAGGTATATAGCTGTATTCTGCCGAGTTCCTTATGGCTGGTTGTTGGGTGGCTGTTTAGTGCATGTTCCCTCGCTAGGAGGACTAGTGGGCCCAAAACGCGTGCAGGAGGTGGTGGTAGTCCTGCCAGAGCAGCCTCGGTCGACCTGGCAGACATTCCCTGCCCACCAGGCCCCTCCCCACAGAAGCAGCAGGCAGAGGCTGACTTCAAAAAGTGAGTGACAAATACCGGCTGCTCGTGTATGTGTACGAATAAAGTTTGAATGAAACACGCGCATTTTTGATTTTTTTAATATAATATGTTGAGTTTGATGTAAATATTCAAAATCTGGATGAACACAAATATATTATTAATCAACACACACAGACATACATATATATATGAAAGAAACACTCAATAAAATGAAAACAGATTAGTTGGCACAATTTGTGTTTGAGGTTTTTGGAACGGGTCAATCGCTTGGTACTTACTATAGGAACAGTTAGGGTGCTGAGTGCATGGACACAAGATGCAACTTGCTGTTTTTGTTACGTGTTCAGTATTTTCTGAAAGTCAATTTAGTCCGTCTTTCGCAAGTATAATCAGAATATTTGCGACACAGTATTTTGATGATTTGCTCACATTCCTGGTATTAGATAAAATTGATATTGATTGTTAAATTTTTATGCAAGATAATGAAATTGACCGAGAATCTGGACTGTGTATAATGGTGAGGGTGCTTTGTGTATCAGGTGGACAAGGTCACAAACAGAGAAGATGCAGACGCGCTCTCTTCGGAGCAGAAAGTCAACCGTCCCATCTCCCTCAGAAACCACAAAGTGTGTAAAATAGGTGACTGTGGTATACAGTCTTGTACAAGGCTTGGCATAGTCATTTTTTAGCTCCTATTCAATGCAATAGATTGGTATATTTAATGTTGACATTTTCATGAATTGTACTTACTTAGAAGTAGCTTTCATTAGTTAAGGCATGAATTAGAAATAGTTATCCAAGTATCTCATTTACTATTAATGAGAGTTTTTCCACAGAAACTAACTTTGTTTTATCAAAGATTGAGGTTTTTCGTAAGATTGGTCTTGCCAAAATATAGAAAACTTACTCGTTCTTCTCTAAAAAGTTACCAGAAGTTATAAAAAAATCTACCACCTCCAACCCCAGTATTTACCCTTGACTTATCTGAATCCTTCCTGCAGTACAAAATTTAAACATTTTAAACCTATGAGTTGATCGTTTTTAAATTTAACGTATAATGTCAAGCCTTGTTGTTCCGTGTAACATTTTTAAAAGATGGATGAGGAAGGAATTTTGTATGAGTGTGTAATTTGCATATGCGTTTTCCACCTGCATGAGTGTTAAATGCGCTGCAATCAATTAATATGCACCCAGTTATTATTGACATCTTGCACCTTGAAGAGTGTTACAGGGAAAGTTTTAGATTGGTAAAACATTTATAATTTTTTTCATGAAACTAGCTCAATTTGGCGAGATCAAGTTTTGATAACTGTTGTGCAAACTAAAATATTGATGTTATTTTTGTGTTATAAACTAATTGCCAAAAATCTTACCAATATAAAGTCAAATGATGTTAGATACTTTGGGGGCCGAAATGATGAGCATCATTGTGAAAGTAGAATGGATATTTTCCACGATTTTTCATATATCCTATTACAAGAGATTAATAGATGGATATTTATGAATCTATGGCACTCAATGTTGGTGACAACTATATTTAGACTTTATGGCAAATGACAAGTACTTAGTTCTATTTTTTTTTTTTTCAGTGATGCTCAAGTCAAAATGTATGCTCTTTAGATTTTGTAGTCCTACTTAATTAAGTATTAGCTTTATTTTTCAGTGTTAATGTTCATACATAATTTATAGTAAAGAATGGAAAAAAAATCAGTGCATCCGAAATATTGCGTATGCATGCATGTATATAAAAAATTTCGGATATGATTTTATAGTTTTATCATAATAGGTTTATGTAATGTTTGTGATTTTAGCACCATTTTAATGATTATTTTCGTGTTTTTGTGTGCAAATCACCTAAGGGTAAATGATAGATATGTCCAGTAATATTTTGTGATTTGAAACTTTCCAAGTTACCAAGTTTAACATTTATTTTTGAAAACTCAATAAAGCAAAAATTAGAATACATAGTGTACGAAAACGTATCTATCCCTGATTTTGTTTGTTAAAAAGAAATCTTTAAGTTTGAGTTGATTAGAAGAAGCTTTTTTTCCTTTTAAAATAGTGGAGGTTTGAATGCCTGCTGACATAATGATACAAATATCGAATACTAAAATGAGGTTGCTATGAAATTAAGTTTTTTTATGGGGGTTTAGATATCTGAATTTGCTGCGTGATTGGTGTGGATTGTGGTGTGATCAGGGTCTCTTTCTCCGCTCCCAGGCAGCAGCAGCAGCCGCCGCCTCTGCCGCCCCCTCTGGACGACCCGACCAAGTCCTCCCAGCGTTACGACAGCTCCGACCTGTACAAGCCGCGGATGAGCTACCGGAGCTCTCGGCGTCGCGGATCACCGAGTCCGCCCCCTATAGCTCCGGCAGAGGTCGCCACCTTCCAGCCACCGAGGGTCAAGTCACCAGCCACGTTTGCACCCGACACCAAGGGTGGGTAGCATCACCAGTTGGTGGCGGCGGCCATGTCACTTGGTTTATAAATGATAATCGTATATAAATCTAATGTATTCATCTTCCACAACACAGAAAAATGACTAACCAGTTGACAGTTTCGTCCACATCTGTAGACATTTTTAAAAATTTGCTGACTGCGCATGTTAGGTCATGATTGACTGCCGGCTTACTTGTCTGGGGCAAATGGTTAGTCATTTTTCTGTGTTGTGGAAGATGAATATATTAGATTTACATGATTATCAACACAATGAACTCATTCAAGGAGATAATCGCTTATATTGTTTCATTTTATTTTTATTATATAAGTTACATATATTATTTTCCTTATTGCTTCATGGCATGGTGACTGAAAAAATATTGTCAGTTGTCACGTTTTACAAAGCTATGTGCATTGTTTTTTGCGCACCACCTTTTTGCGGGAACATTGTGTAATGTAATAGTATTATAATAATTATGTTTATTAGACATAAAGTGATATTTTTGTTTAAATTTATTTCCTGTATGCAATTTTGCAGCTTCAAATGGTAGCAAGTCTTCCAGTGTTGCCTCTACCAAAACCAGTGAAAAGTAAGACATTGGTTCTATTTTCTTAGTATTTAATTGTCATTTTTTAGTTTTCGAAGCAATCTTATAAGATGTACAAATGTTGTGTTTTCATTGTAAGTGATAGATTGATATGTTTATCTGAATCTACTGCCGTGCAATATGGTTGTGTATGAAAACATTTGTTAAGACTGGTATATATCATCGTCATATCTCACGACTATATAGGCGGTATATAGCCGTGATACAACCATATCCAATTCTGTGAAACTTATGCTTAGAATCTGACCAATCAGAAGGCCCACTGCCAAAATGTTCAGCGGAGAATTCAGACGTCAAACGTACGATCTCCCTATATAAGTAAGATGAAATCGAGTATTGATTTTGTCTTTGACGCAAGTCTAACCCATAAATTATTTTTCCACATAAAGGCTATAACTTGGCCTACGGGTTGTATGAATGACTTGTAAGAGCAGTTTGAGTGATCAAGCCGTGAAAACCGACAGTTGTTGTATATTGAAGAATTCACCCAGTTCTCCTTGGCACTTTGAAATGTTCTTCATTGACAGTTTTAGTCATGATGTACAACCTTTATTAATGATTGCATAAAATACAGGTTAGATAATTTATAATCATGTATTATAATTATTCATTTACGTTCATTTTTGTAAAGGGTGATTCCATACGACATTGAGACGGAAAAAGTCAGTTCAACAGAAAGCGAAGGCGAGCACTCAGGTTCAAGGTCACGCTCCAGATCGAGGTCGAGGTCACACTCCAGGTCGAGGTCATATTCCAGGTCTAGATCGCCATCTCGATCAAGATCTCGATCAAGGTCTAAATCAAGATCGCTATCAAGATCCAGATCACGATCAAGAACGTCCCGCTCAAGATCCAAGTCGCATTCAAGGTCAAGAACAAGAAGCTCTAGATCAAGATCAAGAAGATCGTTATCAAGAAGCAGGTCAAGGTCACGCTCTGGCTCAAGATACCGGTCAAGAAGTGGGTCAAGGTCACGGAGAACTCGTTCGCGGTCCTACGATAGTGAGACGGACGACTCCGATGAGCGAGTTGAGTCCGATGGAGAAGGAGGCGTGAGGAAGAGACGGCGCAGGAAGAGACTCGAAGAGGTGAGTAGCTCCGTCATTGCTGCTTCCACATGGCAGCAGAATAACTCGTGTAGCTTAGGCAGCGTGTAAATATCTGTTATCTATTTTCTAGTATTGGAAAAATGAGTAAATTTCCCGAATATTATTTCACAAATTCTTTTTCATTGTTTATTGCCTTTAAGGCATTTTTTTAATTTGAAAAGAAGAAAAGCAGTGGCTGAGGCAAAGCAAACCCTCATCCAATTCAAATTTGTTTACAATAATTCCTGCGAATTTTGCAATAGAAACTGGAAATTTTTATTCATTTTTGAAGTGACTGAAAAGGTGTAATAATTTTCGCAATATTTCTGTTTTGACATAGCTTAACATGGGTGGGAGAAAGTCCTTATTTTATGCAGATCTCTCACATGCTTTATCACATCTGTCCAAACTGCTTTTTCACTACTATCAAATTTCTGCTTGAAATTTCAAATAGCGTTTTTTCCCAATATAATCTGGACGTTTTTATTAAAATTCTTTTCATGTTCAAATTAAAGTGTTTCTAAACAAACTTTACTTAACAATTGTAACTGGACCATTGAATAGCTAACGCTGAGACAATGGCATGATGGGTAGTACATTCCAGAGCTTGAATTCCTTTCAATAACTGCCAACTCTTGTCTTGTATAAACTCAGACCAAGTCTCCAGCAAAAGTTGGAGGTCTCGCTGGCCGCAGGGAATACGGCAATCGGTGGCAACAAGGATCCATCGAAAAAGTGAGATAACCTCCGTTATGCAGTTATTTGGTTATTTGTTTAGTGTTTTGAGTTTCATTCTTCTGTCACTTTGCTGCAAGTGTTTCTACGTTACACTGCTAATAACATGTGTTTTCTTTCAGAAGCAGCGGACAATTTTATTTCTGCATAGTCTTCGGGCACATGAAATTGTTCGCTTTATTATTGAAATGTTGTTATATATTTTCCCAGTGATGAAGTTTACAAATGGTTTCAAATACTTGATTTATAAAGGAGTAAAGACTCCACAATAGAATTAATTTTATGTGGAAATCTGTTAAAATGGAATTTTGTATTTGATTTGTCATTTTAAAGTAAACAATTTTTTTGAAGTTAAATATTTAAATATTTGTCAAAGTGTGTACTGTAATTTTAATTATTTTCAATAATTGATATAGTTTGATGCTTGTTTTGTTAGTGCGTTACACTTATTTTTATATCTTATTTGACAGAAAATGTATTCCTATTTAAGGAATCTCAAGAACAAATATCGGAACAACAGTTTCGAGACAGCAGACAGCAGCAGTATGAAGGCCCTGAAGATGAAATTGCAATGTCTGCTAATTCCTTAGAAGTAACCCATGGCCTTTTGAACTATGTTTCTGGTGTCATAGACATAATAAAGATTCAAGTGGGGAGTGAAAGCTGTGCCGAACATTCAACCCAGAACGGAAATGACTCTTCTTATGTTGAACAATCTAAGTTAATTCCGAACGATCCACGTACAATTCCCAGAGATCCACGTCTAATTCCCAGAGATCCACGTCTAAATCCCAGAGATCCACGTCTAAATCCCAGAGATCCACGTCTAAATCCCAGAGATCCACGTCTAAATCCCAGAGATCCACGTCTAAATCCCAGAGATCCACGTCTAAATCCCAGAGATCCACGTCTAATTCCCAGAGATGCACGGAACAAGAAAATTTTTGATGAAGACGGGGTAGAAAAAAATGATGGATTTGATAATTCTAAAAGAAGTAGTCTGAGTCAACCCGATGTTAAATGTGCTTTTCCACTAAAGGAATTACATTATTTAAATGGAGACCTGTGTATCAATCGGACAAATGACCAGGAACATTATACTATCTCCCAAAATGTTCAGGACACAGATACAGATAGATACAATTTGTGGGGTTCGACAAGTAATAATACATTGAATGAATGTAGTAATGATAGATTTGATAATTGTGATAGAAGTAATCTGAGTCAACCCGATGTTAAATGTGCTTTTCCACTAAAGGAATTACATTATTTAAATGGAGACCTGTGTATCGATCGGACAAATGACCAGGAACATTCTAATATCTCCCAAAATGTTCAGGACACAGATAGATATAATTTGTGTTGTTCGACAAGTAATAATACATTGAATGAATGTAATAATAATGATTATCAAGAGAGTAATTTTCATGAACAAAGAGACGGCTATGTTCATGATAGAAACTATTTAAAAAATGATCAAGAAAACGACTCAGTAAAATGTTTTGAACACAAAGGAGAAAGTTCATATTGTCATGACAGAGAGGAAAGAAGCAATCCTCCTGAAAAAGGTGACCACCCTGATAAAGAATCTACACTTAATAGAAGTGAGTGTAATGTTAGAAGCAAATACCCCAAGAAAAATTGGGCTGAGAGATTTGCCAATGAAAGTGTCAAAGTATTGGAGGAGTCTCATCATAGGCCAAGACATCTCATCGATTGTTGTGAAAGAAGTGAATCTTCTAGATCCGAAAGAACACGCAGTTTGTCTGGATCTTGTGATGATAATGATAGAGAGCACTTGTATAACGGTGAGAAAAGAGATAGGAGTTCTGACCATATCTCTGAGAAAAACAGAAGTAATGAAAAACCAAATTCCTCCTACTCAGGTATACCCTCAAGAAAGGAGATTTCTGATTTTATTCGGTCAGAAAGAGAGGCATTAGAATCAAATAGATCTTCAATCAAAGATTTGTCTTCCCACAACTCTCCCAGGAATGAATCACCAAATCTTTTTTTGAGAATTGTTTCGCCGAAGTATGATGATGCCTCTGAAAATTTCCCAGGACAATCTTATTCGGGATCATCAGCATCCACGGAATCTGTAGAAAAGGAAAATGCAATGTCAACACGTGATACAGGAGATCTATCACCAAAAGTTCATATATCTAACGAAAATTCCAGATCAAACTATCAATCTAAGCGAGATGATTCATCTCAATCATGTCATTCATCTAGAAATGAATCAACAAAGTCTTGTGCATCTGGTAAACCAAATGAAAAATTAAAAAGTAGCTCAAGCTGTGAATCTTCTAGATTTTACTGCGAAGAACAAAATTTAATGGATAGAAGTTCGTCATATTCAGATAGACTTTCAAGAAAGGATAATGAAACAGTAAATTCTCATGACAGTGGTGAAAATGATTTGAAGACACAATTTGTGAGAAATGTTTCGTCAAAATATGATGATCCCTCTGCAAATTTCCCAGGAAAGTTTCATTCAAAACCAACAGCATCCACGAAATCTGTAAAAAAGGAAAATGCATCTCCACATGATTCTGGAGATCTGTTACCAAAGGCTCATGTAACCAACGAAAATTCTAGATCAAACTGTCGATCTAAAAAAGATGATTCATCTCAATTATGTCATTCATCTAGAAATGAATCAACAAAATCTTGTGCATCTGGTAAACCAAATGAAAAATTAAGAAGTAGATCTCAATCTTCACATGAAAATGTTTCTAAATCTCCAAGATCATCACATCGGAAATCAAATACTCCTAAAAAAGGTTACCACTCTGACAGTGAGTACAGATTTGATAGAAGTGACTGTAATGTTTGGAAGAGAGACCACAGGGAAAATTGTGCAGAGAGATTTGCCAATGAAAGGATCAAAGTATTTAATAAATCTCATCATAGGCCAAGACATCTCATCAAATCTGGCAGTTGTGAAAGAAGTGAATCTCCTAGATCTTACTGCGAAGAACAAGATTTACTGGATAGATCATGTCATCTTAGCAGACATCAATCTTGTTCCAAAAGAAAACGCAGTTTGTCCAGATCTAGTGATGAAAATGTGCGTCATACAGAGGATTCATATGACCATGAGAAAAGATATGACAGGTCCTATATCTCTGAGAAAACCAGATCCAGAAGATCCAGAAGTAATGAAAGAAATAATCCCTCATACTCAGAGCATTCATATGACCATGAGAAAAGATATGACAGGTCCTATATCTCTGAGAAAACCAGATCCAGAAGATCCAGAAGTAATGAAAGAAATAATCCCTCATACTCAGAGCATTCTTATGACCATGAGAAAAGATATGACAGGTCCTATATCTCTGAGAAAACCAGATCCAGAAGATCCAGAAATAATGAAAGAAATAATCCCTCATACTCAGAGAATTCATATGACCATGAGAAAAGATATGACAGGTCCTATATCTCTGAGAAAACCAGTTCCAGAAGATCCAGAAGTAATGAAAGAAATAATCCCTCATACTCAGAGCATTCATATGACCGTGAAAAAAGATATGACAGGTCCTATATCTCTGAGAAAACCAGATCCAGAAGATCCAGAAGTAATGAAAGAAATAATCCCTCATACTCAGGTAGACCTAGATCAAACCATCGATCTAAAAGAAATGATTCATCTCAATCGTATCGTTCATCTAGAAATGAATCAACAAAATCTCATAAACCAAATAAAAAATTTAAAAGTAGCTCAAGAAGTGAATCTTCTAGATCTTACGGCAAAACACAAATTTTTATGGATAGACCATGTCATCTTAGCAGACATCGATCATATTCCAAAAGAACACATAATTTGTCCAGATCTCGTGACAATGAGAAAAGATATAGATCTAGGAGTTCTGACAGGTCCCATATGTCTGAGAAAAACAGATCCATAAGATCCAGACGTAATGAAAAAGATAATCCCTCATACTCAGGTAGACCTTCAAGAAAGGACACTTCTAATTTTCTTCCGTCAGAAAGAGAGGGATTACGATCTAATCGATCTTCAAACAAAGATTTGTCTTCCTCCCAGAATTCTTCCACCAATGAAACAGTAAAGTCTTATGACAATGGTGAAAATGATTTGAAGACACAATCTGTGAGAAATGTTTTGTCAGAGAATGATGATGCCTCTGCAAATTCAGGAAAATCAGCATCCATGAAATCTGTAAGAAAGGAAACTGCAATGTCTCCAGATTGTTCTGAAGATAGATATGTAGAGGTCAATTCTCGTTCAAAGAAATATTTACCAAAATTTTGTACCTCAAGCAGTGTCCTTCATGTATCAAAATTTTATTGTGTTGGAAAAAGCACAGAAAGTAAGTCTCATCACTCTAGAAAAGAGGATTTTTACGATTCCAAGACAGATGATGAACAATGTCATAAATTTGAAGAGAATAATTGTAAAATTGATGCTAAAATAGATTCTGTGAGAAAGGTGGAAGAAAATGGAAAGCAAGTCTTGGACAAGAAATTGCATTTAGTAAATGATAATTTCTTGAGCACAGAATTTGTTAGTTCATGCGAAGAAAACCAAATAATTTAATGAAAAAATTAGAAAATGATGTGGTCAATGATGTAGTTCCAGAGGCATTTATGGATAGTGCAAATGATAGTTTTAGTTTAGTAGTAGAAGTATCAAACCAACATGATAATGAAAATGACAACATGGAAAATGATGTGGTCAATGATGTAGTTCCTGAGGCATTTATGGATAGTGCAAATGATAGTTTTAGTTTAGTAGTAGAAGTATCAAACCAACATGATAATGAAAATGACAACATGGAAAATGATGTGGTCAATGATGTAGATCCAGAGGCATTTATGGATACTGCAAATGATAGTTTTAGTTTAGTAGTAGAAGTATCAAACCAACATGATAATGGAAATGACAACATGGAAAATGATGTGGTCAATGATGTAGTTCCTGAGGCATTTATGGATAGTGCAAATGATAGTTTTAGTTTAGTAGTAGAAGTATCAAACCAACATGATAATGAAAATGACAACATGGAAAATGATGTGGTCAATGATGTAGATCCAGAGGGATACATTTTTATGGAAGTATCTGCAACATGGAAAATGATGTGGTCAATGATGTAGATCCAGAGGCATTTATGGATATTGCAAATGATAGTGTTAGTTTGAGATTACAATGCACTGAAGAACTATCAGACCAACATAATAAGGAAAATATTTTAAGTGTTTCTAGCCCGATAACAGCATCAGAAAATATATTAAAAATATTGGACCAACTGACTCATTGCTATAGTGATACTTCAAAATCCTATGGCGACGAGAAAGAAACTGATTTTTGTGATTCCAAGAGAGATGATGAACAATGTCATAAATTTGAAGAGAATAATTGTAAAATTGATGCTAAAATAGATTCCGTGAGAAAGGTGGAAGACAAAGGAAAGCAAGTCTTAGATGATGATTTCTTGAGCACAGAATTTGTTAGTTCATGTGCAGAAAAATCAAGTAATTTAAAGATAGAATTAGATAATGATGTGATTGATGTAGATCCAGAGGCATTTTTGGATACTGCAAACGATATTTTTAGTTTAGTTGTAGAAGTATCAAACCAACAGACTCATTCCTATAGTTTTTCTTCAAAATCTCATGGCAAAGAGATAGAAACTGATTTTTATGATTCAAAGAAAGATGATGAACAATGTCATAAATTTGAAGAGAATAATTGTGAAATTGATGCTAAAAAAGATTCATTGAGAACAGTGGAGGAAAATGGGAAGCAAGTCTTGGACGATAATTTCTTGAGCAGAGAACTTTTTAGTTCATGTGAAGAAAAAAACACAAGTGATTTAAAGACAAAATTATATAATAATGTGATTAATATAGTTCCAGAGGCATTTATGGATACTGCAAATGATAGTTTTGGTATGAGATTACAATGTACTGAAGAACTATCAAACCAACATAATAAGGAAAATATTTTAAGGGTTTCTAGCCCGATATCAGCATCAGAAAATATATTAAAAACATTATTGGACCAACAGACTCATTCCTATAGTGATACTTCAAAATCCTATGGTGACGAGAAAGAAAGTGATTTTTATGATTCCAAGAGAGAAGATGAACAATGCCTTAAATTTGAAGAGAATAATTGTAAAATTGATGCTAAAAAAGATTCATTGAGATAAGTGGAGGAAAAGGGAAAGCAAGTCTTGGACGATAATTTCTTGAGCAGAGAACTTTTTAGTTCATGTGAAGAAAAAAAACCAAGTGATTTAAAGACAAAATTAGATAATAATGTGATTAATATAGTTCTAGAGGCATTTATGGATACTGCAAATGATAGTTTTGGTATGAGATTACAATGTACTGAAGAACTATCAAACCAACATAATAAGGAAAATATTTTAAGGGCTTCTAGCCCGATATCAGCATCAGAAAATGTATTAAAAACATTATTGGACCAACAGACTCATTCCTATAGTGATACTTCAAAATCCTATGGTGACGAGAAAGAAAGTGATTTTTATGATTCCAAGAGAGAAGATGAACAATGCCTTAAATTTGAAGAGAATTATTGTAAAATTGATGCTAAAAAAGATTCATTGAGAAAAGTGGAAGAAAACGGAAAGCAAGTCTTGGACAATGATTTCTTGAGCAGAGAATTTTTTAGTTCAAGTGAAGAAAAACCAAGTAATCTAAACTCAAAATTAGAAAATGGTGTTATTAATGTAGTTCCAGAGGCATTTTTGGATGCTGCAAATGATAGTTTTCATATGGAATCACAATATGATGAAGACCTATCAAACCAACATAATAAGGAAAATATTTTAAGGATTTCTAGCCCGATAACAGCATCAGAAAATATTGGATTGGACCAACTGACTCATTCCTATAGTGAGTCCTATGGCGACGAGAAAGAAAGTGATTTAATAGTTCATAATATTGATTTTGATATCACAGACACATATGAAAGTATTGAAGAGAATAATGCTCAGATTTTATCTCTTCAGAAAACTGATGGTGCGTCAATTCAGCAAAAGAAAGCAACAAGATTTGATAGCGAAAAAGGGATAACTGGAAAGGAAAATAGTTTAGATAATAAATCATCATTGTCACAGGGGGGGGTAGAAAAAAGCCTGAATACTCCAAGTGATATTGTTCAGGGTAATTTCGACAAGCAATCAGACTGCTTAGTTGAAGAATGTGATGCGTATGAAGAGTCACTAGTTGCTCTCTCAGTGAGTTGTTAGATAAGTGTTTGTCAGCTGCTTTCAATTTCTGTTTGTTGTTAAGTTGTTATGTTGTATTGTAATCATTAATCTTATATTCAGTCACTAACACTTCCTAAAATTGCTTTCAGGAAAACAATTATGATTCAAAGGTGCCACAGACTTTTTTCTTAATTCATCTGCATGTTTTTTAAAAAAAAAAAAAAAATATTTTGAATACATGTGTGACTATGTTATGGTGTTAATGCAATGTATGAAAGCATTCTACCAGTATTATTCAAATATAACAGGCGATGATACTTCAAATTGTCAGTCTGTGGCATGTTACAATATGTGAAGAACATTGACCAAGGCCGTCTTCAACTTCTCCATCTCAATCCATATATGTGAATGTAATTATGAATAGATCAGTAATATCCAAATAAAGAGCTGGTAATTGCACATAAATGCTCATTTGTTATGCTTCTAGGTTGACTTCGGCTTGGCTGGACGTCGATCTCACCAAAAGGCATGGATTGACAAGGTGCAGTCTCTTCACACTCCTAGACACTAACACAGTTACTCATTGAAAGGCTGCATAAGAAAAATGAAAAGTTTCTGGATACAAACTCAGGATAATTATGAGATTTGAGCTCATGATGAAATTCAACTCTGCCTACCATGACCTTATCCACTCCCAAATCTAAAGTATACATGATAACCTTTCAATGAATGCCGAGTAGTATCTGGGAAGCGTAGTAAGCATTCGATTTCATACAATTGCCACTGCATGAGTTAGTGTTATGTGAACCGTTGCGTTCTGCTGCAGGTGGACTTCGGCATGGCCGGGCAGAAGGCGCAGAAGAAGTGGATTGACGATGTAGACTTTGGCGAGGCGGGCCGGAGAGCGGGTGGCAACGCTAGTCTGCCTGGCAGCTACATGGGCAACCGGCGCGACTGGATGGGCAGCCCCAACATGAGGTAACAAACTTCATCTGTCATTGTGTATATGAACCTGTGTGTCTCTCTACATTTACCGTATTCGTTCTGATAAGCGCACAGTGGCTTACAAAAACAAATTTGCAACAAAAACCATTTAGATTGATAAGAGCACCCCAACAATTTTTTGCGGTTCATACATTTTTTCTTTTATCACTCACTTTGAGCCCATAGAACATGGTAACACAACGCACCCAGTGTGGTTATGTGGCTATCCGAATAATACCGGTGTGTGTTAGTCTTACAATATGGCGCTGGTAGGTGAAATCTTTGTAAAAAAAGAGCAAGATTTGTTTATATTTAATCTGTGTAAACAGGGAGGTGCGCTTAATGGGGCAGGTGGGCTTATAAGAACGAATACGGTATATCAACCTGTGTGTTTCTCACAAACCCATGTTTTACGCTGAAATGAACCCGTGTATTAGAAGTTACATAGAAGATAAGGGCCAAGCTGTCACATTAGAGTAGGGATGTGAAGATACTTTGAAGCTTTCCTTCAATCGTGGAGGTTTAATTTATGAAACTAGATTTGAATAAAATGTACTTCGGCTCATATTTTTTGCAAATGATAAATTTGATAAATACTGCAGTTACCAGCTTTATAGCTTCAAAACTATTAAAAGAATTACTGAACTGGGCCGTTAAACATTGCTATCGGACGGCAAAGATCTAAGACAGCTGTCGGCTGGTCATTTAAAGTGAGCACTTACTAGACAGAGTCCAAGCAATAACTGAAGTCTTAAATTGGCAAATTACACAAGTTTCAGAAGGTCAAAATGACAATTAGCATATGAGAAATAATTAGATAAAACTATTGGCTGCTGTGTTCTGTCTTTTGATATAATTATTACCAATCCAGCGTTAGAAGTATCTAGCTGTTCATATCGATAACCATCGCAAAATATTGAGGTTTAAAGTTTTCTTTATTTTTACCATGATCAGAAAATGTTTATTACCGTACCAGAAATGATATATTCATTTCACTTGCCATATGTGAGCAAATGTCGAAATTTGCAAATTTCAATGTCGATGTTGCATTGTTTTTTATGAGAAAGACATTTTCTGCTTTATTTTATTGAATGGACACCATATTACATTCGATGTTTTAAACTCATTTCACAATAATTTTATGCTTCTATCTTTTTACAATTTTCTTGCGCATGGGAAGCGCAATAAAATCATGTCATTGTTGTAAGAAAAATCATATTGCGTGGAGATCTGTCACATACAAATGTTTATACTACGATTGTTTTTTTATGCATTTCAATTGTACAATCATAGCATTGTACAACATTCATAGAAAGAGCATATGATTTTGAGGGCCCAACAAACCTCAAAATCACAATGAAATTGTATACTTATCATGCAGCAGTCATATAACAGTCATAAGACCATCATAGGGATGGCGAACAATATCTGATACACCACGCCGTAACCCGGGTTACCGTTTTGACATGAAAATGGTTTTGAGCTAATTAATTATTTTTTTTTTTCAACATCAATACCCCGGCATACCGTGATGACTGGTCAGGCTGCTGTGGTAAAATTTTGTTGATATTCATAAAATATTTAAGTTTTGTCACAATAAAAACATCTTATTTATTCATAATTTATTAAAACTCTAATTCAACCTAGTGCATTGTGACAAAAAAGCGTAATGCACATTATTCATGCCTTTTAGCAACGTACATATAACAGTCATCACGAAGACCATCATAGGGATGGCGAACAATCATCTATCAATCATAAGTCAGTGCATAAAAGAAACGTAAATTTTGAAGATGTTCAAAATCAAAACTACAACAGTGATTTACAACCAAAATTTTCAGCATACGATGCTAACAAATCACAGGTATATGACCCTTGTGCCCATTTTAGCCATTATGATTTCCTCATTCTTGTCATAAGGCTGTCATATCGCGTATCCTCTGTTGTATGTGAAGGGTTTTTACATGGCTCACAAAGAGCAAAGTTCCACATGTAGGTCTCTGTTTTGTTATAAAACAATAGTTCAATTCATTTAACCAAGTAACAGTTGGAGTACTGTTGTCAATTTTTAGTTTACATATTAACGTTTTGGTTTTTAAAAACACACCCTAAACAGCTTCATTAGCTGTAGTTATGGATTTACATGTTACATTGAATGTAGATGAAATTACGTAGTGAATAGCAATTTGAAGAAAAAAAAGACAAGAAATAGATGTAACTCAATGAGCCACAGTGGTCTGTTGCCCTGTGGAAACTGATCAAGGGCTGCATTTTTGTTTTTAAGCAGTATATATTGGAATTCTTGAGACAAAAATAATCTATATACATCACCCTAAAATAAGAGCAATTTCCTTGTTTTGCTCTATGAAGACAATGTAAATATTGCCGTTTCACCTGTTAAAAAGTGATCCCAAAAAACACCACTTGTCTACGTCCTTGGTCTTAAGGGATTTCAAATCTCTCTGAAATATTAAACAGTGAGTATCTCAAATGAATAACAGGCATTTGTAAGTCATTTTGAACCACTCAGCATCCTTTCATAGCATCTCTATGTTGATGCATTTTATGTGTTGAGGTATTTTTGACTTGGGTACAGCAGACTAATAATTCTCATTCTGTGCTGCACACCGGCCTCGTTTTTCTGCGTCCGTCGTCTTGGGACAGAATCGATTCCGAAATCCCTGTCCGACCCACAGCACGAGCATGAACACAACCATGAAGAGGAGATTCGCCGCGACTTTCCGCTCCACCTGCGTCGATATCCAAACCTCCCACACTACGCTGGCTGCGTAAACCGCCCAAACGACAGACGACAAAACGAGCATCGTCGCCTTCACAAAACAGCTGCTGGTGGCACCAAGCTGCGTGTACATCAGCTCCAGCGCCCAGCACATGAGGACGACGGGCACGAGGCGTAGGAAGACGGACGTGTACGTCCAGAACCAGATGAAGTTCTGCAACACGTATCCCGTGTGGTAGCAATCGGCCAGCACGTACACGTAGGTGAAGGCGAAGTCGCGGCTGGTGACCACGTCTTCCAGGCGTACTAGGTTGGTGCCGCTGCTGGCTGGGAGGAGAGACGTCTGGTCCGCGGTCGTGTTGGGGGACGAGGATGGTGGCGGCACCTGTGGTGGGGGGCAGAGTCAGTGAATTGGAAATTTTGTCATTGCTTTAAGGCAGTTACAGTGTACATAACGGTTGTTGTCCAGGTTCAGCAGACTGTTGCTCCTGTCATGGAATTTGGCGTAGCTGTTGTTGGGTGAGGAAGGGACTAGGGTGCAAGTGATTTTGAAGCTTTGTTTATCAAAGTACAGGACATATTTGTTATCCAGCCTCAAGGCCTTGAATGAAGTGCATTATTTTTGGAGACAGGATCACAGACCTGATGTTGCAAGAGAATTGTACATTAGTAAAGGGAATTTTACTGTTTGATCAAAAGTTTTTTTTTTTTTACTAATCACACCAGATCTAAATACTAGACACATTAAACATCTCCACATCTGAATCTTTTTGACCAGTTTAATTGGCATCCACGAGTAATATGCATAGCTGATATGAATACAGTTTTAATAAAGGAATATAGAAGGTATAATAAATGTTTAAGAACCACTCACATAAGGTGTCAATGTGAAGGTCGTGTTTGTAAGGAAAGTGGTCTGAAAGAGAGTGCTGTTGGTTTCCATGGTAATGTTATTCAGGAGTGGCAGGTTGTTGTGGAAACAGTGATACCTATGGGAAAGAGAATTATATTTTTGATGTTCGTTAAAAAGCTCAAACACAGTTTGTAATGACAAACCACTAACAGTAATATTAATTGGCTGTACTTTTGTTCCTTACATTAAATGTTTGAAAATAAATGAAAATCATTTATACTAGTACTGTAAATTGCTGATTAATAGTTCTTGACAACTATTTGGACACCTCAAGGCATATACAAGGGGAGAGGACGATTGTTCCACGTAGCCCTTGACAATCCTATTTAACACAATGAACCATTGAATTTCGAATGTCTTTTACACTAGAAACTTGATAGAGTTAGTGGATGATTTCATAATAGCTCCTTAAATCATAGATTTCTATCTCAAATCATCCCAAGGAATAAAACTATTCAAATATGAGCAATTTTTCACCTATGTATGGTAAACAAATTAATGTGTACCTGGTGGAGAACCAGGCCCATCGTGTGGCTGATAGCATGCAGCACAGTAGCCGGAACCCAAACAACACCAGCTCTGCAACAGCCAGCATTATAAGTTTATATCACTCATCTACTCCTCTAATTATGATGGGCAGGATTCGTTAAATAGTAGACATGCTGAAAATGATGTTGCACAAATGATAAGAAAACCAAATACAGTAGAACCTCCAACTAAGTCCACCTCTATTGAGACCCCCTCTATGATGAGGTAATAATTTTTTGTGACCTCAGACGTTAATAAGAGGCCCACATGAACCCCTGCATAAAGAGATCTCCTGACTGTGGAGACCATTTGACTTCAGTCCTCAGGGCAGCTATAATAGGGAGGTGCTACTGCTTCTCAGCTTTCTTAAATAGTGTTGAACTGATCTTGATAAAGGATAATTTGAGTTAAGGATTGTCAAAATATCAAGATTGCTCTGTAATGTGTATTTTCGTTTTCATGATTAAAAAAAGGAGGAGAAATAGGATTAACATTACCATTTTACCTATTATATCTCCCATTCGCCCTAACAAAATAAAGGATTCATTGAAATCTGTTTTAATGCACATAATGCTCATGGGTTAGCCTTTCATAAGAAGAAAAGAAAGAAATTTGACGTATCCATATTGTTAGAGTAGTGGCCAAATTGCTATCCCTTTGTCCTTTTAAGGTGACCAAAGTGCTCAGCTGGGAGCTCCCTACACTTTCCCTAAGATTATCTGCATTATTCAGCGCTTTTCTCATTATGGCAAGATAGTGTGTATATATGCATGTGGGAAAGTTGCTGGCTTAGTTCTATTATGGATAGTAAGTACTAACTGTGTCAGAAAGACACCCAAGCGAAATGTTTAGAATTATGTTTTGATTGTTATTCTCATTTTTCATATCTATATATTACTAAATAATAAGCAACTTCTGTTGTGTCTGGGTTTTCTTTTTTCTTCCCCTGAAGTTACGCATTTTCGTCTTGCTTCGCCTAAAATTTTTTTCTTCTCAGCTTGAACTACGCATTTTGCCCTTTAAGTTCCCCATAATAAAAATATAAAAAGATTTTATCATTTGATGCACACTTCGGCCATTTTGATTGATTATACGTTTAGAAATTAATTGCATCCGTACATGTATCAGCCAATCAGCATTGTCGCTGTGCCTGAAATGTTAGGGAAACACCCGAACAAATACAAATTTGTCGAAATGAGAGTGTGAAAGTTGGACGTAAGTAATCCAGAAGCAGCAGAAACCATTATGATGTTTCTTATTTTTCTATTAGTTTCGTTTGAAAGACAGCCTCTCTGTGTATAAATTAAGATTGTTACAATTCTCCCATAAATGTCAAACAGAAATTTCAACATTAGTCACAGCGATTAAGCCTTTCCAGGAAACCATAAGGAGCAGAACTTTCTTACAAAATGTTTCTATTTATACGCAGGATTTCATTTATTCCTAATATTTCTTTACATTTGGGGGTCTTTCTGACACTGTCAGTACAGTATGCAAGACAACACTTACCGAACAATAAGACTCCAGTACTGAAACAAAATGAATTGAATATATTTATTATTTGTTAGTTTGATCATTTCATATTAACATTCATGCAGCACAGCCATTTTAAAATACATGTACATGTATACCTGTTAAACATTTTACGTAATTCTTTTTTTTGCCAAATTCTTTTGTGTATAGCAATGTTAGAACATAAGCTTTATTGCCTGTTTTGACTTATTCATGACAATCAGTATGAAATGACACCAAAGCCACAACCCTGTTGAAACGGCCATTGAGGGACTTGTAGAGCAGATTGCAGCCAAAGCGAGCGAGTAAATTGCTCTTTTTTAGTGCCTATGCTTCAATGTTAGCTCAAGAATTATGGAGGGTGTGAATTTTATTTCGTAAGCTTTAAGGGTTACAGATTGCAAGTTGAAAGTAAGCATAAATGTAAAGATTTTTTGTTTCAAAATTAATGCATTGATGTCACGAGAATAGAAGCACAGCAGCAAATTGTTGTCTGTCCGATGAATTCTAGAATTACTGTTGACGCAAAAATAAGTATTTTAATTACCTAGTTGAAAGTTATCAAGTATAAGAATGTTTGTATATATATGTACATTGATTGATATCCCTACCATATTTTTGTACCCAGATCGTCCTCTTCCTCTAGAACTTCGTCAATCTTGTTTTGTATTTCATCTACTGTGGGGGCCTCTGGGTCAGAATCATCAGGAGACTGTTCCTCTTTCTCCTCCAGGGGCACATCCTCTTCACTGGGCGCATTCTTCTCGGTAGTTGTGTGCTGTTCATAATGCTCTCCTGTGGCTGGCTCTTTCACTGAAGGAAACACAATGTACCTATTGATTACTAGGGTTTTCCGCAGTAGGGGTAGATTTGGTTGCACGGTTTAGGAAAATATGATATCCATTCGCTGTTGTTTTTTGTGTTGGCAAAAATCAATGTTAGTTACAGGTATTTAGATTTGTGTGTCAAATCCAGTTACATGAAACTACACGTATTTACATATAATTAATGTCTTGTGAGTGTTGACCATATTAGTTAGTGTTTCAATATATAAGCACTACCTTTGTGTTTAGTAGGCGGTCCACAGCCATTCCAAGCTCTGTTCACTTTCCTCAGGAGTATTTTAATTTGCACCATCTTGTAGCTCACCTTCAGCTGCAATCATAGAGTTTTAAGAAGTAAGAATCATCCTACCAGTGCATGACAGATTTTAGTGTACATTGTGGTGATGATTGATGCAAAATGTAGTTGACATAAATACATGCAGTTAGCTGATGGAAAGAACATGAGTATCAGAAAAAAAAAAATGACAACCTGATGCTAATTTTAGCTTATGTGCTTGTCAGTTCTGTCTGAGCGTTTATACATGTATACCGGTACACATCACATAAAGCAGCGACAAGACTGATTATAACCATTTTCATGTTGCCGCCTCCAACTGGTATATCCAGGTTACGTCTACTGAGGTGAACATAGACCGTGTCTCGTGGTGAGTGGCGAGAGGTAACCTCATTAGATTGTGAGTGATGTACACGCAATGAGGTTTTTAACTCCATTGTTCGTCATCTTTTATCATCATTTACGTTTACGTTTTATACTTGTGAAATTGTTTTTACAACCTGGTTGATATAAGTTTATGTTGTTTTATGCGAGGTTTTAGTGAGTCATCGTAGCATTAGTATTCTGATTTTACATTGCAAAAGTAGGCAGATTTGTTTGACAAGGCTGTTTACTCAAGTATATGGTGACATTAAAGTTAGCCTATACCAGTTGACAGGAACATGTAAAATCAGCTGTAATGTACGCTTATTAATTATTCTATCCAATTTGTAACCTAGTTCAACGAGATCTGACAGTGATTGCATGTTAACAGAAACCCCTGAGCAATGGGTTTCTGATATTAGATTTGGCAAGGAAACAGAATACTCTAAATAGCATAGTAATGTAGAAACGGACTTAGAATGATGTAACGATTCCTTCAAAAGTTGGTTTTTGAAGTGTTCGAATTCTGAAATTGTTGGCTTGTTCATGTTTGGTTTAGGAGAGTCCAGCTACATGTATTGATGTATTCTTGTGTTGGTACACTGAGCAGCTGCATTTTATTCATGAAAATATTTCAACTGGGATATGTAGGTTACGACTACTATAAACAGTTAAATTCTCTTGGTAAATAGAAATGTTGCTCGTCAATCTTGGTCTCAAATTTTGCTGCAGCAGCAAGACTAATTGGACTATTCATGAATAATTAAACAGAAATAAAGTTCTAAATAGAATCCTAAGAAAGAATCTTATGGCTCATTAATACCAATACAATTTTACAAATTCGTTTGCAGCTAATTTGTTCCCGTCAAGTTTTATATTCTGGCAAATGGTCATTTGGGGCTATTCAGAAAATCTGCTCAGAAAATCTGTATCTTAGATTGTCTAAATGTCCCACCCTGAGTGAAAGTTTCTATTGGAGGGAGTGATGACCAACTGCAGAGGTATACATGTCATTTTTTAGGGTGCTTTCATAAAGTGGTATCAAGAGGAATATGCAGGATTGAGATGTTGATATTCAAGATGCAAACTCTATATATGTTTTACCACAGATCCTTTAATCGTTTTTTGTCCATAGCAAACAATGGCTGTCCCAGCAGATGAGATCGGGATTCGTTAGATCTTGTGTCAATTCCTTGGGGCAGCATTTCAGCTGTTTGCAAATTTCAATGATTGTGTATGAAATTGTTCATTAGCAAAAGAGAAAATTTTGTTTGTGTAATAGCTCTAGATTTAAACAGCATATATTTTAAGATATGTCAAATTGAATATAGGGTGTGGTAAGAGAGGTCAGTGGTATGGATTCTGTGGGATCTTGTGAAGTTATATACAAAGAATTTCGATGGATTTCACTGCTTTTGGTAAAGGAGGAAAGCTCAGCTTTGTTGTGAATTTTGATGGACTTTACAGACAAATTTTTCTATCAAAGAATTCATAATCCCTCTACCTGCTTGAGTCAGCTGCTGATGAATGAATGATATTAGATGTACTCCTGATTTGGTTTTATAAATTGTTATGGAAAAGCTTGTTTCACTTAAAGTAAGTGTATAAGCAGAGCTAAGTATGAAAGGGGAATTCTCGTCTCATACTAATTACACATATGACACAGTAGTTACCGTATACCCGCGTATAAAGCTCATGTGCTTAAAACTGAAATCTGCCGTTTTGGGCCCTTTGGAAAGGAACAAAGTTATCTCTTAAACATACATGTGCTTACGTTTGAAAACTAAGCACACATAGTTTCGGCGATGAATAAGCATTGGATTTGAGAGATTTATGGAGACATGTTTCTTATCATGAACTCTTATATGTGTGGACATACTAAATACATAGATGACAGAGACCTAGTCTACATTTTGATATCATGAATGGAAGGCGTTATAGGGCAGCTACCTTTCTTGTTTTACAGTAGTTTAGATAAAATAGGTGCCTTTCATCTATCACGAAGAAACCTAATTATGTTCTTGTAGCACAAATGGAACACACCAGTAATTACGAAGTTGACATAAAGTCATTCCTCTTTCTTTTCATTTCACAACAATGACATAGAGTCGTTATTTACTATTGTACTTTCATTTCCCCGATGTATCTAGTATTTAACTAAATTGGTTGGTGCGTGAGTTTGCAAACTCAATCCATTCTATGTTCCCCGAGGCTGCATGCCATACAGTATACTTAGACTTGGCCAAACATTTTTAATCTCCATTTATTTTTCATGAAATTCAGAAGTATTATTTATCTAATTATGTCTAGCATAATGTACTTTTTACGTCTGACTGTGGTCAACATATGGCTATTATATGAGGACATATCACCAAAGATTAAAAAATATCCAATGTCTATGGATGCTTTGTCCGTACATATCTTTGTTTTATCACAATAAGATCTATCCTCATGAGCCGCATAAGGTGAGTGTAAACGTTGTTATCTGATGAGCAGAAATACATGCTGTAACATTGTGCAGAAACATGACTTGCATCAGACCATATCAGAGATGAATATGTTGTACCGTATATGATTTTTTGCACCATCAATATTCATTGCGTTTACCATTGGTTGGTATAAGTAATTTATTGGATATGAACTGTTAAAAAACATAACCATTTTCGTGTAGTGAAGCACATGTGGTGTTCTGTACTATAGATTAATATTATCACAGGGAAATAAGATTTAGTACAGTTAGATTGATCCAACAATGGACTAAATAAGTCAACTTTTTAGTTTGTTCGTTCAAAAGTGCTCCAAGCGACAAAATATGAATTGTAAAAATCTGAATGAATGATAAGCTCCATTTATAGCAGGATTGTGTATGTCTGTTGTGAATGAGTAATGGATGTAATCACAATGTTCATCAGAGCACATCTCGCGTAATAGATGTTAGGCGTAAATGAAAAGCAATTTGTTAAGACATCGTGGAGAATGAATTTCTATGTACTTGTCATTAATTTCAATCAGCTGCATTGCCATCCAATTTACTTCTGTAGACAAGAACGTATCCATTCTATATTGGTTTTTACATGTATTCAAATAAATGGCAACATTTTATGAGTAGAATTACGTTGCAATGCCTGGCCTTTAAGCAGTTTTTTTTCTCACATAAAATTTTTCATGCATTTATATTATTGTAATGTTCATTGATTCATAAGATCAATTACAATGATTACACCCACGTGTAAGTGGTTTATTCAAATTGGATGAAGTAATCCATAGTGCAATGTGTATTCAGTCCGAGTCACAGTATGTGTCTGTCAAATGGCCACAATGCGATTGCTACAGTCCATACCTGTTATAATGATTTGTGATATTATTCCACTAACTTCTCAGTCAACATATCCAGTCCTGGTGCTACTTACTTCTTACTGCCATCTACTGAACTGATCAATGCGGCCGCTATAGTCACACATCACAACATTGCGCTTTACTTTAGCCTAGTTTTGCTCCACGATGGTGAGCAAAACACGCTCCTGTCAGGTCTACATGACCAGAGAGGTGATGGTCACATTAGCTGCTTTATTACATCACACTCTCCAAAGTAGCATAATATTCTGATTAATGTTCCTAAAGCTTGTGAGTCTTTTTAATCTTATCTCAGATTAGAATCATGCGAGCCAATTAGAACTTTTTTGTGATTGATTAGCATTGTCCCTGGTCCCCTGGGTCTCAGACAGTCCAATTCAGACTTTCTTGTACTTTGGTGAAGGTTCTTATAGTGAGTTTTTCGAAATTTTCTTGGCGCTATTAAAGCAGGTTATCTTGCTGAGTGGAGATATTCAATATTGCCCCATATAACTGATAAAGGTTGCTAGTCTACAGGACTAGTATGACAAAAAAGTTACTAGTCCTGCAAAAAATGTCAGTCATCCTACACCTACACTTTCAATATGGCTTTGGGAAAAGCTGGTCGTCTGGAGGACGAGTAAGTTAAGATTCTTACTAGTCCTGTTTGATTAATACTAGTCTCGGACTAGAGGACGAGTACGTATCTGGGGCACTGGTCTTAGTCATGCATTTACAAAATTTTGTTAGGATTTTCAAGTAATGATTAATATAATTATTGTTTGTAATATTAATTGATGTGATCATCTTGGGTAAATGTAAAGGTTATTTCTCAAGGTCAGTTTATGTAAAGGTCATTTCTCAAGGTCAATTTATGTAAAGGTCATTTCTCAAGGTCGGTTTATTAGTTGATCCTATGAATATATTATCCTGATTTTTTACACTCATTGGGGTAATGCCTTGTTTATGACCATCGTTTGTCAATGTGGCCTATTTTATTGCGTATGTAGAAAAAGGTTCTGCTCAGAATAACTCTAAAGAGAAGTGTGAGTCAAATCTTAATATTGCAGATCACAGATCATAGAATTTTCCTGTCTGAAGACTTTTATGTTTCATACTTGTTTAACATATTTAGGTTTTGACTGTTGTAATAAACCAGTCATTCATGTTGCTATATTTTTTCCTCGCAATTTTGTGTAGGTATATAGTAAAAACAAATGGGGCTGATTGTTTTGTGAGATGATTATTCTTTGTTTTTATATTATGTCAGATTTGTTCAATGAGCAAAATGAACAATGAACAGCAGCCTGCTTACAAAACTGACAATGTTTTTGAGATTGAGCAGAAAAAACTGGGTCAGCTGTTATCTAAAGAATGAATCTGCCAATGAACAAGCTTTACAAATCGAGGATGCCCTTTCTTTAACCATCTACAATGATCACATTCTGTGTGCTTGCTTATCGTCTAATAATTTATCACATTAATTGTGTCATCCAATCAAGTTTTACTTTTTGATCAAAACTTGTGATTGGTGCCTTCAAGGTGTTAATATCAGCACTGCTTAGAGCTAGTTGCAAAGCATTGCATGCAAGTCAAGATTTGTAGTGCATCTAGTTGTTGGGGGATAGGATCTATTGTGGTCATTATGATTCTGTATACCAACAGTATAAAGTCCTCGATAAAACAAATGATTGATAGGTCTCTTACTTTCTAAATTTGATGCATGTATCATGCGTTGATTATGATTGATTTAGTTTATGAGGGTCTTCTGTTCTCCCATATCTTTTTAATGGTTTTAGATATGGACTTGACTATTTTCAAAATATTTAGATAGCCCTAAAATTCTGCTAAAATGTAGTACATAATTCAGCAGCTGTTTGTGTTTCATTAGTACCGTTGATGCAGTTGGACCCATTGAGCTCAAACTTGAAGGGCGTAAATGACAATGCAAGTTGTACAAAATTTCAAGCTGAGAGAGATTTGTAATGTAAATTAACATGAACTGAAATGGCTCAAGTTAACAGTAAATTTAACTTATCATAGTTCAAAATCTACAAGTCGAACTGTATAAGAACTCATCAAAACTGACTGTCCTGATGTTGATATCTACATAATGTACTCAGTAAGATGACTTTTTTCCACACATTCTCACAAGCTAATGATTTTGGATCCCTCCCATTCATAGGAATACATATAAATGACTTTTGTAGTTTTGTTCCTAGGCCCCTTTTGCGATAAAAGCTGGATTATATCAAAAGACAAGGTATGTTTACATTAGGGGGGTCTACACTTACGGTACCTGAAGTAAACATACCATGTCTTTTGATAAAATCCAGCCTTTACAGGTACAGGGGCCTACGGTTTTGTTTATCACAGAAATGTAAATACAACATGTAACAAATGGACAATGTAAGTGAAAAATCACGACACAATTACTTCTCTGATTTCTTGAATGTGATATATGTGAAATATGATTACATTTTGAATTTAAAAAATATAAAACTACTGACAATAGCTGTATATATTATATCAAAACTACATATTTATTCTAAGCTAACATTTATGTTGCCATCCGTAGCGGTAGGTTTTGGGGCAGAACCAGTTTCTGCATGCTTGTAGTATCCACAAAAATGCAGTGATGGACACAGTGACCAAATACCCGGTGGCAGAGGCTCGTGTAAGCTGTGTGGACACCCACACGTCCCAGACAGAAAATGCAATGTACAAAATCCATAATACTGTGGCCAGTGCAATGAACACAAGTTTACCGAGCCTAGAATTCTGCTGATCCGTAACATAGCCGAAGATTTTCTCATGTGCGATGCAGAAGAATAGTACTGGTACGAGTCTCAGCGGGAGACAGAACTCCCAGATGCTGATGAAGCTCCGCAGGCTGTACGGAAAATAGAAACAGTCATGCAGCACGTAAATCCATACGTGCGTCGAGGACTGGTTGTGAAGTAGCAAAGTGCTGTCTGCGAAGTCAATGCCGTTTTGCATCTGTTTGTGAGCTAATGATGATAAGTTTGTCGGTTGGAATGTGTGCTGTTTTGTTGCGTTCTGTTCGCCTCGTGTTTGTCTGTTGTGGTTGTTGTCGTCGTAACACGGTTGGTTGAGAGCAAACCAGCCGACTCCCGTGAGGACCAGGATGCAACAGACGATACGAAACAAGAAGATCGCTAGCTCTGAAATATAGTGAAATATAGCTATATGATTATTACATATATCCAATACGAGTAAACATTGATACCTCTATATAATTCATCTTCATTGGTGCTTTTCTCGGGTTTATCTTCAGTTTTATTCACAGCTGTTTATAGTTTGTCTTGTATACAGATGTTTCAGGCATTTTCTATGTCTCTAATTTTCATCTTCAAGATGTGGTTCCTACAGTAACGTAATAGTGGAACTTTTAAATGTATGAGAATACAAAATAATGAATATCTACTTACCTACCCATAGCAACCCACAGCTGAAAAACAGAATGAAATATTTTAAATACCTCAGAACACATATAGTGACCATTCATTAAACTTGTCAAAATAATTTATAAGTTATTATTTATAAGTTATTCTTATGAAGCAAACAAATGTGAAGAATGTATATTTCTAATTTTACCATAGATTGGTGCCAAACTCTTCCCCCGTATCATCCTCGGTCTCTGTGGCTTCTGATTGTCTGTCATATTCATCCTCTGTCACCTTGACTTTTGGTGGGCCGCACGCCGGTCCAACAACCTTGTTCACACGATGTAGAACTGCCGCAATGTTGACCATGGCTACTGAAAAAGTGCATATTAACTAGGGTGCTTAAATCTACAATTATGTAGGTTTTGCTTCATTTGATGTAATGTTTTTTGGACAAAATGCATGAATTCAATGCCCACATTTAGTGAATATTGCACAAATTTGGGCATTAAATTCATGCTGATTCACCTAAACACTATGAGATATTTTTTCAATGATTATTTTGTCAGTAGTGTTGAAATTAGGTATAGCTATTATTGAGTATTAATTTGCGATGTAGATGAGTAGTTGAGTACATGACTGAGGACAGGAATCTGAAAATAAAGAAATATCTCGCAATATGATCTTATGTAACCTATAACACTTATGAACAAAGCTAGTATTTATTGCCATCATCCTGCATTATACCTGTCAATGTCTAGTGTTCACCCTGCATATTCCAAACATCACCAAATCTTTCTCCCTCATGTACATGATCTTCATGTGTATGATTTTATCCGGCTTGTCACTGAATTCCATTGACCCTTTTGAAAAACTATATAATGTTATATTTACACGATTATGTGGTCTTATGTTAAATATTGATCCATTTTCTGTCAAATTGAGAAGCAGCTACTGGTTCACATACTGAGTATGAGAAAAACACATAATATTGTGTGCTGCTGAGTTAGCCATGAGTTGAGTTTGGTGATTGCTCACTGGGAACCAGCAAAGTCAGAGAGAGCACTGTTCATAAAGATATAAAATTCACTGTATGTGTGTGATAGATCTTAAACTGTATTTTTATATTCCAATAGTATATCATAGGTTTTATTTTTAATGTTTTTTTTTTTGAAATTATTATTCATGATATATAAGATATTTTATACGGTGAAAGTCATAGTAAATATCGAAACAGATTTGAAAATACAAATACTACCATTTAAAATACATTAAAACAAACAAAACGAAAACTTCCTCTACAAAACAAAATTAACCCTCTGAAAAGTGGAAAAAACAGAGTGTGACATTGTTCTATATTCCCCTTTTTTTCTATTGTAGGGGTCGTGGTTCGCCACGTGGTGTTCCCATAAGAGGTGGGCCTCCAGTCGGCCCCAGAGGTAAGTCATCATATGTTTGTTTAGTCAAAACCAATTAATCTGCGGAAATCTGCAGTTTTATTATACTCAATACACCAACTCACAAATACTCTTCTGTCGAACGTAAATTTTTAGAGCGGGGCTGAAAGCTCATTTAGTTGAGAGTGATAACAGAGAAATCGGCGAGAAAAGTATGAAATCTATGAAATAGTGTGACTAATGTATGATATTACAGGTGCGTTTCGTGGTGGCCCGCCGGGACCACCCGGCTTCCCTGGCCCACCCCCACCGGGCATGCGAGGCCCGCCACCCCCAGGGTTCAGGCCCCGGGGAGGGAGAGGCATGCCGCCTGGACCCCCACCCCCAGGCTACAGGGACGCACCCTGGGGGCCGGACATGGGACCTCGAACAAGGTCAGTGATCTGGTTTACTAGTAATGATTGCAAGTTTGTTTGGAGTATATATTTCATCCTGTGCAGATGCTGTGGCATTAATGGTTTCGGTTAATTTTCGTTTTATATAGAGGTGGTTTTGTGTCATAGTTCTATCTTTGACTTTTATTATATTAGTATACTTGTTACTTTGCTGATAGTTGTTCATTTCTTATTCAATGTATACTCTTGGAAGAAATGTATTGGCTGAAAATTATTAAAAAATCAAGCCAAGAATATTATAAATTTCAATGTGTTCATCCTTCAAGTTTGTGGTAAGAACAATAAACTGAACTTTCGTTATATTTTCTGGCAATGAAAAAAGATGAAAAATTCTAAACACTAAAATGATTGACTTGTTTCCAGGACGTCATCTCGCCACACCACAGACGACGACTTCGCCCCATCAGTGCGCTCACACTCACAAGAAAGCTCGCGCTCAAACTCACCAGAAACAAGGTGAGGAGGAGCTAAGGCTCACAAAATTACTCACGAAACACATATTCAATATAAATATCAGCTCATTGGTCAATATGAATTCTTTCTTGTTAAATGTACTAGTTCTCATGATTATTATTGTCTGTAGATCAATCATTTTATCAAATTTTCAAATTAATTCATACAGCAGAACCAAAGGGCAGTCAATAATAATAGGAATTTGTTATGATTATAGCAATCTCTGTTTTGTAACAAAGTATAAGGTACAGACTTGGACTCTAACAATACTTTCCATACATCTCATCGCTTTATGGATGGTATTCATTGGCTGATGAAGTAAGAAGTGAAGTCAAGTTAAAATGCAATTTCGCTGCCATAAGTTTAAGCCGTATTACAAGCGGCAGGAGATTCTCGCGCCTGCACTGTCTTAAATGAGTCTAATTAGTCGTCTGCCGAATTTGGCTCTCATTGCCTTTAAATGAGACCAATGAAGCCAGCTCCCTCCACAACCAACATTCAGTGTGTCGATGATGTTTTCCAGGTACAAACGTTCGCGGTCGCAGGCAAGCAGTGAACACTCCCAGTCCCCATCAAGACCGCCAGGAGCATCCCCTCCAGGTCAGTAACTGTAATATTCTGGTGTCATCGGGCTCATAAATTTGAATCCAACTTATAATATGATGAATGCCTTGTTAGTTTATATAAAATCTAGGCTTCTAAATTAACCACAGCTGGCCCTACAAGCGTATGTTTCTGTTGTTGATTTTTAGGGTATTGCCTTCTTTTATAGCATCTACACCCATGGTCATTTGCACCCTTCTTATAATTTTTTTCTTTTGTCAATATTCTATGAAACAGCGGCTTTGTACCGTCCATTGATCAATAAGCCATTTCGTAAATAGAAGTGACGTCACCAGATCAGATAAAAAGGGTGATAAGTTTGCGTTATGGACGGGTGTTTTCATATAGTAAAATGAATGAAAATACTAGGTAAGCCCAATACTAACAATGGAAATCAACAAATATGCAGTTGCATCGAAATTATCCCCTTTCAAACCAATTATAAATAATAAAAGAATAATATGCGATTGATTTGACACTAAGAAATAAAAAATCCAACAATCATAAATTTGTCTAATATTAGTTGAAAGTCGGAGATGTGTGAAAATGTTTAGACATGCGTTTTATTTCCATTCACCGAGAAATTCTGACGGAAATGCCAACAATAAGTTGTTAATAACTTAGTAATTCTCATGGGAATCGAACAATATTAAGTCACCTATTGTAAAACAAGTGTAGGAAACCAAATCTGAAGTTAAAAGATTAATTCTGCATGCATAGCTGTTATTAAACCCACTCTAAATCCTTTTGTTTACAATTTTTACATATGATTTAGAGAAGCTTTTCAGGTGCTGTTTAATGCCAAATTAATCTCTTCTTTTAGCTGTGCATTCTTACACCTTTCCTACAAGTGGTGACTTAAATTTATAAATAACAGATTATGATTAACAAATGTATTTACGCATTTTTGTCCCTGAGTTTTACTATATACTGTATAGAAAAATCGTGCCCAATAAACAACTTTATGCCCCTTGACCTCTGACCTTATGACGTCACGCACAATTTACGAAATCACTTGTATGTCTAACAGCACAATGGCGTGTCCCCTTGTAGGGCTGCATCACCGCGGAGGCCCGCCGCGCATGGTGCGGTCTCCGTCGCCGGGGGAGATCATAGACGACGATGACGAGGAAGGTCTCGTGGTGGACGATGATGATGACGACGACCTTGCGCCCCCACACAAACGCCTGCGCCACTATTACCCCAGGTACTTATTCCAGCGGAAAGGCGATTGTTCCACTGAAACAGTGCAACAATGCGGTTTTTTTTCCTGAATTTCTGAGTATCTTGCTTAATGTTACTCAAAAGTATCATGAAACTGGAAAGTACAACGGTTATTGCGAAAGATTATCGCTAACTATTTTCAAATAGACAAATATGCACATTTTAGTTGTTAATAGTCAAATAAACAACTCTCCATCGGTGTAAAGATGTCACATATGTCCTCATATTTGCATTTGTCCTAATTGTATTGTCAGACTACAATAGCTGACTGCAGATGTTGGACTAGATTAGATTAGATTAGTATTATTTAGGAAAACATGTACAATCAAAATATGTCAGCCTCATTATGTTTTCATGCGTTCGTGTCCGTTGCAGCGATGCTCCGTCCAGTCCGCCTCCACCACAGCGTTACGACAGCCTGAGTCGCGAGGGCTCCAGCACCCCGCTCCACCACCCCCCTCTACCCCCCGCAGGCCCTGGCGGAGCTGAGCCGGTCATCATGACCCGAACTATGCGTAAGAAGACAGAGGAGGAAGCCGCCCCGATCGCCAAACGCCTGCGGCGGTGATGTCGATGATGAGTGATTGACTGTGTAAATAATGATGTTGTGATTGGATGAAAATTTTGCATATAGAGAGTGTGGTTCGATGTGTGATATAAATGTTAAAGTGGTTGATAGAGGTATTGAAATGTATGCATGCAGTCGAGAAATTATTCCAGACGGTTTTGTTTTAAATACTTACTTTCTGCAATTGATTATTTTGGAAAATTTCCTTTGGTTGAGAATGTGCTGTTGGTAGTCAGTCTTAAAGGGATTGTATTTGTTATTGATAGCATTGAAATGTGTTTGGAACAAGTATGTGAAAGCAGTAAATATGATTTGGAAATACAGTTGATTATACCATTTAGTTTGTTAATTGAATTTTGTAATATAAAAAAATATCTACTCCATTATTTTTTGTTACGGTCATTAAGTCTATTACATTTCTAACTGTCAGTTAAAATAGTCTGCTTGATTCAAATGGTTATTGACGGACCTATATTAAGCGTAATTTTCATGTTTGAAATGTTTTCCAAGTTTATTGTCAGGAAAAAATAATATATTGTAAATACTAGTATTGAACAAAAACTGAGCAAATGGTGATATGAGGTTAATAGTTGAAAGTAATGTTAGTATTTTTTACGTCTTGCTGTTGTTTATACGTTATGAGTTAGTGAGTGATTGTATGGTGAATTTGTTAATAAAAGCTGATAAAGCACTTGTTGATTTCTTTTTATATGTATATTTTTTGATATGTGAATTTATTACAAGGAAATCACTAGATCACCGCACACCCACTTTATGCATTTTAATGTTAAAACAATCGTAGCACAGCTATTAATGAGCCCACAATAGTGTTTGATGTGTCAAAATAACACTACTTACCGGGTACTTATATTTTCGAAGGATAACACCGTTTTATGTATCAGAAATCACATGACCTATGTTGCAATTTGTTGTGAAATAAGTAAGGTATGCACACCTATTCCTTGCGTGGAAATTAAAATGTAATTTGAACATGGTTGATTACATTAGATCTCACTAGAAATTTAATTTTTACATTTTGGCATTGGGAAAACAATCATTTTCATAGTAGTAAAATTATGTGGTATTTGTTTGGAGCCTAACAATTTTTAATTAGATATCACACATAGCGGGTGTGTACTGTACATGAACTGGCTGTGCAGTCCCCTACAACTTTTACAATATAATGTTCAAAAATGATATCTACAATCAATTAAATCCTGAATTCATTTAGACAAGTCCTAAATATTCATGATATTCAAAAAATAAATATTCAAACATAATAATTGTCCTCTTAGCTTTGTCATAATTTGTGTCTGTTTCACACATAATTATACCAAGTGTGTTTGATCTTTTGCACAAGTCTGTCCTAATAGATGTAGGTCTGCTTTGGTCTTCCCTTCTCTATGTTTCAAAGTAGTGATCCAGTCGTATGGCAGCTGCCCTCTAGTCTCTACATGACATAGCCATCTCAGTCTTACTTTGTAAGTTCGAATGAAGTTTGTAAACTACTTCCTCAAGCCACTCCAAAAAGTTATTAGAGCCTTCCACTTTGGAAATCTTACACTTTTCATAACGCAAACAAATGTTAAAGAAATACAACGTACTCGTGTCACTCACAACTGCGCAGGCGTCAAACGTCAAAATGGCGGAGAAAGGTCGATCAGGAAGTGGAAATTTTCTAAATATTGGATAATTATTCAATGTAGTAGCTTCCATAATTGAGTATATTCGAATTGGCTACACTAAAACATTATTTGAGGTTGTTGTGTTGTTTTTTCAAAGGATGTAACTGTGTACACATTGTGATAGTGCTGTTCTAAAGTTTATTAAGGGGCCTCGCCCCACTTTTTTTTTAACACACAATCATGCCTTTACTGGAAAAATTTAGAAACTTCTTTAATGTTAGTGATCCCAAAAAGGATAAGAAGTCTAAAATATTTCAATACATCAAAAGGGATCAAGATCCAAGTGAATTATGGGAGATCGTTGGTGAATTGGGAGATGGTGCATTTGGTAAAGTATACAAGGTGTGCTGATTATATTTTGCCCCCTGTCAAATTTTGACAGGTTTGATGACAGTTATTTGACAGGTTAAATGTTAGATGTTGCAGACACGTGTTGCATGTTTTCCTGCTCCATATCTGTGTAAATGACCAGCATAAAAGTTTGAAATAATATTCTAAGTAGTTTGTCTACCTCACAGCAGACTTACATGGGCGAAAAATGACACTACGACAAGTGTTTTGGGTCTGATTTTAGCTGTAAGCTCACACATTCATTGATTTTTAGCAGCAGACACAAGACACATTTCTATTTAGATATATCAAAAGTGAAACAAGAATTGTTTTGAAAAGTCTGAGTCAAATGCAGTGTCTACAACCACATGGACCAGAAAGTGATAACTCGAATGGTGGGACCCCTTCTATCTTGTCCACCTGTCAACATATTGTTTAGTCTGTAAATCAGTACAGTTAGAGCTTGCACTAATAGTATCTGTACGACCCTTCATCCCATAAGTGTGCTTTAGATCTAGTGGGTTGGGGGCGGGGGTCGCTTGCAAGGGGTCACGAAATCCCACATCCCTACTAGTTTGTTTGGCCTTATTTACCACATCCCTAATTTTTTGGACCCTTTTTCCCACATTCCACACTTTTTTTGGCGTTTTTCCCACATCCCACTTCCATGAAATCCCATATATCCTCTTTTTTTGGCCTTTTTTCCTAGAGCAACAATTGCACTGTTCGGCCATGCACGCAATCCGTGAGTTTACGTATGACGTGAACTCTCCGTTGTAGAGGTCACCAAAATTTCACGTCCGACGTAAAATTCATGGTGTATGTGGATTGCCGCCGGTTTTAGCGATTGGTGATCTACATCGCCAATTACTTGGCATTTTCCCCCACATTCCACTTCCTTATAATCCTACCCGTTTAGTTTAAATGTTTAACATAAAGTAATTAAGTATAGGTGCATATGTGATCATTACGTTTAAATTTTAATTTTACAATTTATGTTTGCTTCATACAAATCAAATTTTGTGTAGATTCGCATTAAGGATGGGAATGGCAATATTCATGACTGAAATGTGTTTTTGTATGTTGAATACCATCACTGTGAGTCAACTTCTTCACACATTTTGAAATGATAAAAAGTTATATTTTAGTCATGTGGTCATTGGAAACGTTATTTAAAGTGATAGGTTTGTGAGATTTACCAATTCATCATTGTATATTATATTGTATTTATCAACAGGTCGAGCAGTTTTTCTTACATGCACTGTTTGATAAAATTTCAATTATCAATGTAGCTTGTCATTATAAGTTATCATAAAGATTAGCTGTATTTCGGTGCATATACTGATCAGAACAAATTGAATTCCGACCCTGACATAAAACAAAATCATATTTGAATAATTTTCCATTTGTCAACTACCGGTATATTTGAAAGAAGAAGCCTAGCAAGAATTGTTAAATGGCAATTTATTTTGTCTGTTAAAAAAGCGTGACAAATGCTTAATCAAAATCAAACGATTCATTAGACTATAAATATTACTTCACTGGTCTTGTGTAAAGCAATAAAGAATGATCATATGAAATTAGCATGTTTGTTTTGCTATAAAACCAGTGTACCCACAGCCTGAATATGATTCATGGTGAGGTTGCTAAAGTAAACAGCCTCCGTGTGAGCTGTAAAAAAAATTCTATAGATTTAATCACAGGAATGAATTTTGAATAGGAGAACGATAGTGAAATCCACCTCCAAAACTTGACCTAATTGTTTTATTTATACTTCATAAAAATTACCATGGATTTCGTAATTTGTACTTATATAGAAGACCGATATAAAAGGATCAGTTCATTTTTATTCATTTGTAACTGTTAGAAATTGCCGTTAATGATTTTTTTAATGTTTCTAAGAATTCGATAAATACCCCCGGGAGTCGACGCATGTAACTCAGTTGTTGGCCGTGAAAATGTTCATAAAATATGGAACATAGTTGTAGTTACCTAAACTTACCTTACAAATACGGGTAACTGGGCATTTTACAGATGTTTGATTTAATTTTATATTAACAGGAAAATTCTTTCTTGATTCGTTGATAAGCGATGGATTGAAAGATAAAAAATGTATTAACATGATAGTTACATGTATACATCGTAAAAAATTCAGCAAAAAAGCAAACATCGTCATTCAAGTCTCCCACCGTTGAATAGTTAGATCATCATAGAACACTACCTTACTACATGTAATAGGATTTAGCTAAGGCTTTGTTGTGAGACGTATACTTTTTTTTACTAACTGTCCCCCTTATTACACTGCAGGCAAAGAACCTGCAGAATGGGACGCTGGCGGCCCTCAAGCAGGTGGACATCTCCAGTGAGGAGGACCTGGAGGACTACTGCGTGGAGATCGACATCCTCACCGAGTGCCAGCACGAAAACGTCGTGGGGCTGCACGAGGCATTCTATTGGAACTCCAAGCTGTGGGTGAGTTCTGCTGGGTCCAGTGGTGTTCGTAGGGTCAGGATTAGCCACTCGTCCGCTCGTATTGATTAGTAAAATCTTGTGGAGGACGAGTTTGAAGTTATAGCAACTTGTTCTTTTGACTACTGCTAAACCTCGTTTTCACGTGGACATTGGGGTCGATACTTTATTGTTTGAGAACCGCGTTAACCCCACGAAAGCGCGTAATTGACCATTGCTAACGGGCTGCGCTGCCATTGGTCGAGATCGCGTAGTGTTAGACCTTAAGGTGGAAATGATTGCACATGCGCCAGCAAGTTTCCTTGTGGGCCATTATGGCTGCCTTGAAGGTAAACAACTTGCATAAAGGATATTTTTGACAAAATTTTCATATATAAGGATATATACTAATATATAAAAAAAATGGGGTCCACAGTCAATCTGCGTTACACAGAAATTCGCCCAAAATCGAGGTGCGTTATATGGAGGTTTAGCGGTAGTAGCAATTCTGGTCAATTTGGCATACAGGTAGAGAGTTTGTGCAAGGAGGATGAGTACATTTATTGCAGGGGCGAGTCGATATTTGAGGGTTACTAGTCCTGCTGACAAGTAGCACTTTCCCACTTAATCCTGACCCTGGTTCGTACGCTTTTTAACATAACGTCTCCTTGTTCAATCATCGTTTTATCTGCATTGTCTGTGTGTTCTTTATAAATATGTGATCATATTTATCACGTGTAAGACATTGAGTAGAAGAGTAAGTACAAAGTAATCATTATGATCTTTTTACACACCTCATATATTGATATCATGCCATATGAACGTAATACAATAGATCCTTATACAATGTTACTGTATTAAAGACAAGGTCATTAGTTCTGTGGCTGCCAATCCAGCTACCATCATCTAAATGCCTTTACCAATCACTTTCATGTAGGTAATGCTATTGCATCTTTGATCAATCTTTAGATACTTTGGTTCTAACTTTTTAAAAATGTTTTTTAATGTTTTGATATCAGATAGGTGTGCATTTTATATGGTGGAACACTGTCACAATTTTTACCGGTGCTATCATTGTATTGTATTGACAATCGTCATTTGCATAAAGACTCTTTACCCTACTTGTACAGGCAAAGAGGAGGTTGGGGGCCATGGACTTTATGACAAATCCACCATGAATAAGTCATGTCACCTCAGCTGTAATATATGCATGCATCAAACCTGAACAAGTGACAGCTTCGCTTGTCAAATTATTTTCTATAAATTTCGTAACCTACTATTAGCATCCGTATTGAGCATTTTTTCAATAGTCAATAACTGGTGATATTGACAAAATGCCTGCTGTCAATAAAAATTGTAGCTATGTAAAAGCCCAGGCCCTAATGAAGTAAATCTAGGTTCAACTGACATTAACATATCAGGTATGTTCTTGTATCAGATGCCAACTTTATCATATCTTTGATTGTGACGTTTGTGATAAACTTAACATCTTTTCATAAATGCTCGATGTATCATTACATATGCAAGAATATCATACAATCATGATATTTGAAAGTTCTACTTTGTTCATTTGTGAAAAGTCACTGTTTTTTAAAAGATTTTGTTGTGTTATGCTTTGTATACTGTAAAAACAGAACTTTGACAAGATGAATTTAAAGAGTTCTTTTATGTTGCCATAATGGCAAGCATCCAATTATTTTATTTTATGATTCAATAAAAAGGAAACAAAACCACACTGACAGCGAATATATCACTGTGATTTATTCTAAAAGCTAAAATACTTACTTTCTTTCAAGGTAGTGTACCAAGTTAATGACAATAGGAAAATGGTACATGAATCCCCCATGCAGTTATGTATAAGGAATACAGTTTTAAAAATATAGCTTTCACAAAATTTAACTTTCAAGAAATCTATCATACATTATCTTAATTGAAATGAAAAACTAATCAATATGTTTGAAAATGACAACAATTTAGAATTTGTAACACTGACTTTGATAGTTGGCCTGTGCTTAGTTGTACGTGTATGTAAATTTGGCATAGCATAATGTGATCAGAGATTATGTAATAATATTTTATTTCATTCCAAAAGGTTACAAATTACATTTATTCAATGTTCGAGATAATTTTCATGTTAACAATAGATACATCACTTTTATGAATATAATGCAAGTACAAGGTTATTGGAATAGAATTACAAATTAAATTAATCTATTAAGTTGCGTAATATTTACACACTAATTCATACAGGTCACTGTAAAACTCTGCACATAGTTGATGTTATCATTAGTTCTCAGGATGCAATTGTTTTGTATTTCCTGTTTTGTTAAACAGTATAGGCTCATTTTCTTCATGATGTCTCAGTTTTCAAAAATTATCCTTTATCAAACAATTTCTGCTCTGCTGCTTAATGCAAAGATTGGTGGTACATGACAGTGGATTGATTTGATATTTGATACATTCTTTTCCACATTTCTAATATTGGGATTTCATAGTCTGCCTAAACTCGACCCCATTACCGACCATGCAATCAATGCCTCAATCCTACTGTCAGTTTCATGCTACTATGTGATGTACAATCTTCAACATGAACCCGTTGTAGGCAAGGGTTTGGGCCATTCAGGACTACAAATAGGAGAAAAATTATACTTGTCCACAGGACAGGTATCCTGAAAAAAATGCCCGTCCTAACTAAGATCTACACGTCCAAATCAACAAACATCATGTAAATTCAATTGAAACTGATGTCTGGGGTGACTGAGAATACTCATCCATAGGACAAGTAACTCAAAATTTTTACCCGTCCTGACAACACAGATACCCGTCTCAAACGATAAGTTGGGTACTTATGATTATCCATGGCCCCCGAGGTTCATGTTGAAGATAGAACATCATCCACATGGATTGATGAGCCCCGCTGTGTTGATGAGCAATGTACTGCAGAAGTTATCATCCGCCGCGTAGTTTTCAGATGTACATTGAGTTCTGTGGTGGCGGGGCGGTGGAAGACACAGATACCACTCATGCAGAGATAGGGCGATCTCAACGCTAAAACATACCATTATCCTTACATCCTTACATAGATTGATGATCGAGAATGAGCGGCATTGCCGCAAAGTGGTAAGAATGACGTGCTACCGTAGCATGAACCCATTGTAAGCAAAGGTTAGAGCCACATGACCATAAACTGTCGGTGGTTTTCAGATGTACATCGAGTTCTGCGGCGGCGGGGCGGTGGACAGCATCATGCTCGACCTGGAGAAGCCACTCACCGAGCCGCAGATCCGCTCCATTGCCCACCAGATGGTCAAGTCGCTGACCTTCCTGCACCGACACAACGTCATCCACCGCGACCTCAAGGCCGGCAACGTGCTGCTCACCATGGGGGGCACCGTCAAGCTCGGTACGTACGCACTGTAGCTAGGTACACATGTACTCAAGTTAGGTTTGTTTACACTCAAGCTCTGTACGCACGCACTCAACCTTGGTTCGTATGACGCACTCAAGATACTAGGTATGCATGCACTAAAGCTAGGTACCCAGCAGTTAAGTTCAGTACACGCACACTAAAGCTAGATATGTACGCACTCAAGCTAGGTACACACACACTCAAGATACTAGGTACACATGCACTCAAGCAAGGTACCTATTCACTCCAGCTAGGTACGCGAGGTACGTGCTCACTCAAGCTGTTACACACGCACTCAAGCTAAGTACGCATGTACTCACGCCAGGTACGCATACACTTAAGCTCAGGACGCACACACTGTTATGCTCTGTACGTAAGACGCAATCAAATTACTAGGTACGCATGTACTCAAGCAAGGTATGTACGCACTCAAGCCAGGTACACATGCACCTGCTTTGTACAAATGCACCCGTATTCTGTCTGTGTATGGGCGCGTGGTAAAAAATAACTTTTTGAAATGGTCTGTTTTGTTTTGTATGAAATACTCCATTCAAAAATAGATATCTTATGAGACAAATGTGGACGAACAGTAAAAAATAAAGCTGTATGCATAGTAACAGGAATTTATAAAAGACCCTCTTGATATTCTAAAGGCTACCTTAAGAAGCGATGTGTCTTTCTAGAACCTAGAGATCGTTTTTATCACTTACTGCACCAGTTTAGCTTTTACCACTGAACTGGCTTCGCCTGACAGAGATGGGTTTCTTTAAGATTCATTTTCTACCTGATTTGCAGATTAAACCTGAGTAACTTCATATCACATAGATTTCTTATAAACCTGACATAAAAAGTCATACCTTGTACATTTCTTCAGTTTCAAGTCTATTTCTTTTTAATGTGTTTTAGAATTTTGTACGTGTATCCAAACCACACAAACACATCATAGCAAGTCATAAAAATGTAAATTTTCCATTTTGATGTGTAGCTGTTTGTCAAAATTAACATTTTATATTACAAATGGCACTAGGGATGAATCACTTTAACAAAATGTACGTGTTGATTTTTAAAATGACTGATAGCTATCATAATGATTTCACATAGCTGTAGAGGCATCAGCTTTTTAACCACGATTCACATTTATGTTTGGAAATGTGAGACGAAATGTTTTATTGTGAACTGTAAAGCTGCTGCATAAAAATGTTTTATGTGAATTTATTTACTTTGTGAACTATTTAGAATGAAGTCCTAGAAAATGCACCTCATTTTTGTATATATATTTTAATCTTGAAGCTTTAGTAACTATGTTGTGTGTGTGACAGTCAATGACTACTTCATGTAATAACTAACTAGGTTAATAGCACCAAAAATCATAGCAATACAGCCTCATAAAAAGTGGTACAACGTTTATTACAGTGTTAGATTTGTGTGGTGCAACTTAATGTACTTTGACAGGACATACAGTCATGCCGAATATCAAAACAATTATCGTTGGAGGAATTAGCCATGTAATACAATATTTTGATATGAGTAGGTCAGCTGTGTTCCTATTTTGATATTGTTGTAAGAAGCGCCATTGAAAAACATTGTATAAATTAGATGATGAATTAACTATTAAAAAGTCACCTTAAAAGATGGTCCACTGTATTATAAAGTGCGGTTTGATAACCCGTGCTGGGTTCATAGACAAACTTTAAGTCATTCAGTCAAAATGTACACTGTTGAGATTAGAGTTTTTCTTCTCACTTCATAGATTTGTCATTATATTTCAAAGCAAATATCCAATATATACTCTTTTTTGTTTGAATCATATACTTATTACAATAGATGCTTGCAATTTGGAAAACACCGATGTTTGCTGTGTTTTGTAAAGTCTTGATGGTTCATGTATATACGTTATTCTTTTTCATTGATAATGCTTCTTGACTATGGCATTCATATGTTCTATGAAATATCTTTATAGAAAACTATGTTATCCCAAAATTATTACTATAATATAATAAATTTATGTATAGAATCGAGAAATAATTTTAACTTTTGTGACTAGGAAATCAATTTTTTATCCATAGAAAATTGCAATCCTATGAAAACAAAGCAAATGTTTGGCGATAAATGTGGATATATCATTACTGATGATATCTGAAACCAGCATGAAAGCCATATCTAGATCTAGATGGACAATTTTGTTTAATGAGACAAGTGATAAATCGGATTCAAATCAAAATAAACACTTGCACTGCAGAAAACAACAAATTTTGTGCCAAACAAGGTGTTGAAAGCACAGCTAATTACCGTACTGCAATCAAGTCATGATAGGTACATAAATCAAAACCAAGTCTAATATCATGTATTGTTTGAAATCAATACCCAATGCGAATTCAGGATAAGTTATGAAAGGACAGAAGTGTGGTTGCATGATTGGTATTTGGAAAAACTGAAAGCAACGTGGGCATGCGTCATCCTCAGTAAAAAAAGCAACTGCTAGAATGTCCCAAAGTCCTTTATTTTAAGTATGTACAAGTGATAATCAAACGGGTGAGGCTTAAAGGTTGTCCATATCTAATGATACTGAATTAATGCTTTGATCCATATTACTGACTGGACATTTCATCACCATTTCAATGTGATTTATCAGCGTTAATGACCCTTGAAAAGTGACAGAGGGAGCAACCTGCCACCTACATGTCTTCAGTTAATCCTCTTGATCAGAAATGGAAAACAAAACTGAATGTCCTGTAATTTCCGCAAATGAAATCTCAGTGAAAGATGACGTAAAGAATATGTCTCAAACCCTTGATTCAGCATTTTTAAAATCATTATAAGATGATAAGAGACCTGGATCCTGAAATAAAATACATCATTGACTGTATACCAAATCTGGTAGGAGATTTATCAGGGTTGAAGTTCTACACAGCTAAGCACGTTTATTGTGCATCATGAGGTGCAGCTAATTACAAGGCGACAGTCGACTTGACAGCCGACGCCAACCTGTTACACGCTCTGATGGACTGTTATTGCATTTGTCGGTCAGTTGTTATAGTTAGTGACTAGAGAAAGTGGTCTGTCAGTTTTCTGTCGCCAGATGAAAATCTGATGTAGTGACCATATCTGTGTGTTTGACCTTGGATGAGAGGGTCATAAGTGTTATTGTTATTGTTATTGTCATTGTTATTGTCATTGTTATCTCAAGAACAGAAGTTTTGTTTCTTGCAACAATAAAAAAAATACAGATAGATTATGCATTCCCATGCATGTGTTTCTCTTGCATTGTCAAGCTATTAAGGTAGATAATCATTTTAAGTGTGCACTTTGGAACAAGCTTCGTGAAGTGAAACCGATGAACCTGAAACTGTATTGATCTGGGTTTTTTTTTTTTTTTTTTTACAGAAGACATTTAACTAATACAAGTCACGAGTCTTCTTTGATATAGAAAATGTACTTATTGTGTTATTGCTTGAATTTCATCATCTTTTAAAAATACATTTGCATTAGTATAGTATACATGTACAATACCACACAGAAACCAATTTGAACACTAAATTGTTAATGGGAAATTTAGCATTTTCCTTTGCTACCCATACAAATAGTCAAAATAATATTCATTGTTGTCACATAATAAGTCTTTCGACTGAACATTTATTGACATTAGATAGCATGCGATTAGCTTGTAAATTAAATTGGTTCATTAGCAATCTTCACACTTGTAGGATGGAGATGCCCTGTGGCAATGCTAATTTAACAATAGTTTTACATAAGACTGGCTTGATTTGCCATGATAAAGAAAACTACAATTAGTGTTTATCATAAACTTTTATTTCTTGTAAGATTGTGAAGATTGTTGTTTAAAAAATGATGTAATGCATTTACTTCCTGGAATTTGCATACCCAATTAAGTAATCATATTGGTAGATGCGTGCGCCACCGCATCGACATACGTCAGCAGATCGTCACGTCACTAAAATGTACTTGTGAAGACCTGCTAATATATGTCGAGGTGCTGACGTGCGATTGTAATCCTTTTAACCATATAAATGTAAGAGTATGAGTATGTGTGTGTGAATATGCACAGTACAAAATGTGTGTTATTGTACCATGTATATTTATGTAACAGTAAAGACATTAAACACTAAATACTGAATCCCAGCTTCAAGATGGCTTCAGACATGACATTTATTACTGTGATCCAGGTATTTGTGTTTATTTGGAACAGCATTTTGTGTTTGTTTATTGCTAATGATGATTTAATGACTTTGGCATGTCGCTGTGGATGTTGTCTGGTTTGATGAGAGACCACGTGCTTTTGGCACGTGCCGACACATGCATAATAGACCAATAAAAAAGGTCACAATAATAAGTTCAATAAGTTGACCAAACCTTGTTAAAGACTATACACGTTATCTGACAAAGAAGCTCCCAAAATGGTATAATATACATATTTGTGTTTTCTATTTTTATGCATTAAACCCACCTATGGGCTCAATATTGAAGGTGACTTTCATATGTACATATTACGGTAATTAGATTACGTACTACACTCCGTGAGGTTAGCAATTGCGATATTCGAATATCAAACCACATGATAGTATATATTGTAATGTTGAGATTTTCTTAGATGTCAAAAGGTTTCCCAACAGGCGCATCTTATTGAAAGACCATCGACGTTAATACACATTTGTGCAAGATAATTATTACAGTGAACTAAGTTTTAAATGTTGTTTTTAGTAGAAATGTAAAATTTTGATGCTTTTTTTTCCAGCTGATTTTGGTGTGTCTGCCAAGAACTCAAAAGCTGACCAAAGACGTGATACATTTATTGGAACGCCATATTGGTAAGAATAAAATACTACCGTATATGACTATCCAAGTGCCCACCTTCGTGTAACAGCCCTCCCCCAGCTTTTTCTTAATGTCCTTAAGAATTATGTAGTAACTGCACTCTAGTGTAACAGCCCACCCCCCAGTTAGAGAAAATTTCAATTTAACAGCCCTGGGCACTTGGATGGTCGTATAGGGTAATTAACATTTTTGGTTTTCATAATTTGGAATTACGTTTTATTCCTTTCAAGCTGGATGCACAAAAGTCTAAACGAACTGAACATAGATTTTGTTTGAAAACAAACAGAATTTTTTTTAAACTCTCATATACACTCTAATACATGTTAAGGATGCCTTAGATGTCTCCTAGTATTTATGTGTGTTACTTATTAATGTTTTTTGTAAGCATTTCACACACAGTTTTTATCCGCCTGACATTTTACGGGACATCCAAAACAATTTTCATGTATAGTGATTAACCAATAAAGCCGTAGAAGCTTGGAGCATATACATTTACGTAAAATATGTTATAGTTGTAAAATAAAGTTAACGATGAGCTAATTCTTGTTTTGTTTTTTTTCCTCACAGGATGGCTCCAGAGGTGATTTTGTGCGAAACGCTTAAAGATGATCCCTACGATTACAAGGCAGACGTCTGGTCACTCGGTCAGTATGGGCTTTATGTCGCAGTGTTTCGTGTCAGATATGATTTCTAACTATCATCATATTTGGCCTTGTTTTTAGTCACCATTGCAAATAATTAGCCTATTAACCTTGAAACTATGTGCGCTTAAAATGGTGTCTGTTGTAGAAACAGATTAGATATAACTATTTTTAACCCATTTTCTCATAAATATGAATAGATAGGAATAAAGACAAGCCTTTAAAAGTTGTGTGGCTGCTTAATGATGAATGTGAGGTGACAAAACATTAGTAATTGGTATGAGGCAATTATTACGTCAATTCAAACAGAGATGACTAAAGATGTACCAATATAAAAAAAACAATGATCATGAAGTGTGACTTCTGAACAATTATCATGTATATAGATAGGATTTCTACGTGCTTCTTTGATACTTATTTTTTTGTTTGAACATGAAAATAACTTGCACTCTTTATTGCTTTTTCTTTGAAATAAACTATTGATGTACAACAAGCACTTGAAACAATTTTATTGAAATGCAAATTATTCCATCTATAGTTTATTGTTCGTTGGAAGTTGGGATTTAGGCTGCAAAAATTTAAAAAATGATTATAATTAATGGAATAAAATGTTGGTTTTTTTAAATTTTAGTAGATTGTGAATCGCAATATGAAATAAGTGTTATATATCTTTAGTGATGAATTATTGTTTGAATTATTCAATCAGCAGTTAACATATTTAACCCAAAATGAGATCTCAAATATCATGGAAACGTTAGCTCATTTGAATGTATTAAACAAGGACTGAGGTTCATCCACCATCCCAACATGTCCATATGTCACACTGTAACAAACCATTCCCACGATGGGTGGTCAAAAATGGCGATCCGAATAACTCACTAACTTCAATTGCCAGCACCGCCATGCAAAAGAGTATACTACGAGTGAAATAAACACTAGAGGAACATAAACACATATTTATTAACTAACATACCCGCCTCCTCTCCGCAGGTATCACCCTCATCGAGTTTGCCCAGATGGAGCCACCGAACCATGAGATGCATCCGATGCGTGTCCTCATCAAGATCCAGAAGTCGGACCCTCCCACGCTTGACCACCCCAAACGCTGGTCCCAGGAGTTCAACGACTTCCTCAAGTTGTGTCTGGTCAAGGACCCGAACCACCGGTGCACCATGGAGGACCTTATCAAGGTGAGCGTCTAGAACTGCACTAGAATACTTTTTGGAACATTCTAGACTGTAATTTATCTTCCTCGAACTACATGGTCGAGAATAACCTGTTTGAGTAAGTCTTGAAATGTTAGAGAATTTCTTCATGAATTCATGTATTTCGGAAGCACTTCGTAGATGAATTTTAGAAAATTTAGTATTCAAAATTGTCCTCTTTCGACCTACTTTTCACCACCAGTTAAGACGTACGAACAAAACAACAATGAGAGGACCTATGTGTTGAATATTCATTCGTTCAACGTTCTGTTAATCATCTTGAGTAATACAGTGTGGGAAAAAGGCCCTGTGAAGATGGCCGAAAGCTTCAGGTAGCTTTAAAATATAGTTAAAAAGTACAAGTATTAGTCAACATGATTAATGAGAGGACCTGCTGCAGTTCAAATATTGAATTTAGTATATAAGAAACATTGATTGACCATGGTGTTGTTTCCCGTGCAGCACCCGTTCCTGCGTGAGGGAGACGACATCCGCCCCATCCAGAACCTGTTGAGTGAGGCCAAGGCCGAGGTCACCATCGAGGAGCAGGAGGTCGACGATAACACCATCAAGGTACAACCTCCAAGTGAGACCACCTCTCTGTTGGGGTCACCTCTATAATAAGACCTCTTTTCATGGCTCCAAACCTTCATAAAGCTACCAAAACGAGCCTCTGTATAGAGACCACCTCTCTGTTGGGTAGAAGATCTTATTGCTTGCAAATCTTGTACACTAGAACCTCCAATTAAGACCACCTCTCTATTTAGACTGCCCCTATAATAAGACCTCTTTTCACTGGTCCAATCCTTCATAAAGCTACAAAAATGAACCTCTGTACATAGACCACCTCTCTATTGACACCGCCTAACACTGGTCCCAGCAGTGGTCCTGATAGACAGGTTCTACTGTGACCTCCACGATCATGGATCTTACCGAATACACACTAGTAGGCTTCTTTTTTTCTTCTTGTTGAGTCTACAAAATCCATGCCTTCCATTTATGAAAAATTTCATTTTTTTTTTAAAATCCCCTTGTTAAAATTACACACAGTTGTCTTGCAGCAGACAGCATTGCTACTAGATCATTGTGAGTTTGTGAGCAAGATGGAAACTTGTGATAGTCTCTACACTGATACTTTCTCTACCAGATAGGAAAAATATGCAAACACATTCATTGGATTTCTCTTTATATGGATAGATTGATTGATTTTGTGAAAAATCCATGTTAAAGACAGTAAGTTTGAATGGATGTTTCGCAAAATCAATCAATCTACCCATAGAAACAATATGTTTTATATGTAGATTTTCATATTGCTTGCAGGACACGTTGAGAGAGGGCCTGGACAGCAAGTCTCTGGACATTGACATGGACAACATCTCTGTGTCCAACACGTCCCAGAGCACAGAGAACGACACGCCACGGGTAGGTCACTCAACACCCACAGCCACGCCAACCTCATTATAAAAGGCTGTAAATCTAACCATTGGTAGGGAAAAAATGGCCACATTGAGACCAAATACTGTGATCTTTTGGTATGAATAAAAGCAAGAATGAGTAAAGGTCAGTGTGAAGAGTGTTGAGTAATGCAAATAGGAGGAAAATGTCATCCTTTTAGAGCAATTTGTTGGGGCTTTGAAATGAATAGTTGAAGTTAGATTTCAATTTTTTTTTCTTCTATCAAATGTTGATATCAAAAGGATCATATAAAAATTGATTTAGAATGAAGCGTGAATGGACATACTGAAAGGTCATAGTTTGCATTCATTGTGGCTATGAAATAATTTCACTCTTAATCTGCTTTGTCTTATAGTTTCACTCTGTGTCTCTGTCTTCACTCTTTCTTCTTCACTCTCTCTCTTTTTCTCTGTGACTGTATATACATTTTATCTTGAAATTTAAAGAAAGATACCCTTTTCATACAACTAAATATACAAGAAAAATAAAATTGACAATAACATACTCTGAATACATTTATATCAAAATTGATAATTCAACCATTTGTGTGAAAATAAAGGACATGTAAAGATAAATTAGCTGAAACATTTGAATTATCATTGTTCAAGTTGACGGTGTGGTACTGTGCTTTTATCTATTTTATTTGTATCCATCATTTACATATTTCAAGGTGCTTTTTTCTTAAGCATTCTTTTGTTTCCAAACGAATGCCTTTTTGTCATCTTAACTGAATAGCTGTACCTATTACATCATTACATCACACATCATTTTTATCCTTGATACACCTTTCATTTCTTGAGGTTATTCGTGTTCAATGCACACAAAAACTTCCATTTGACATTATGATCACAAATCTTTTTGGATGCTGCTATATTATAAATATACAGTGAATTTAAATTTTACATTATACAGTAAATACTATTTAAAAGTGAAAAAAAACTTAATTTTAAATATTCTGATTTTTATCTATATTTTGTTAATATAAAATGGGGATTTAAAAAAAAGAATGAAGATCTTAATTTAAATTGCACCTTATTACCTTGATTAAATCTACATGACTCAAAACTTCTAGTTTACAAATGTGACTTGAAACTAAAACAGCAACATTGACTTGTGATAGAACTTTAAGTTTACAAATTATGATAATAATATATTCTATTATTAAAATATAAAATTATAACATTTGATTTGTTGAAACAACATTATAGCGTTCACTCTGTAAATTCAAGGGTCCTCATTATACCTATTTTTGATGTTGAGAAAAAGATTTCCTGTCTTATGCAATAGTTTATATTGTAACGTGTTAATACTGCTGCTCAAAATATTGGCCAATAACCAGAGAAGCTTGCACTAGAAACTAATTTATGATCTAAAACTTTTAAATAATATTTTCATGTGGAAAAAAATGTAACTGTTAATTTTGGGAAAATCTAAATGATTCTGTTGCGTAAACAGCACAATTCACCAATATTCAATATAAGTTATAGTTAATATAAGTTATAAGTTATGTTGATAATTTCTTTTGCTCACACATTTGCAAAATTTACATTAGAAAATATATAATTGAAAATGAAATTATCAAAAAGCTTTCCTCAGCATTTCCAAACTTTTGCTTTTCCATCTTTATTTTCTACTTTCCCTCTTTGATATCAGTTACTTATTTGCTGATATTTTCTTTTTCCTTGTTTTTGTAACTGATTATTTATAGATTATTTATATGATTTTCTGTCATTTGTGAAAAATTCACCTTAATATTATAATAAATGGGAATTGGTGATTTGGTAGATGGGAATGCCATGATATGCTTATGTTTTAAGTTTTACGGGAATCCATGGAAATGGGTAGTTATTTTTAATGTATATCTTAATCAATGGCCAAGCAAATGCCCATTGTCAAATATACTAGGGCAAGAGTCCAAGGTAAAAATATTTCGTCTTTTTCAGTCGTACATTCATTGAAGTAATTGGCTAAATTCTATTGAATCAGTGTTTTTGACATGGGATTTTGCATGAACATTTTAGAAGAATCTGGTGATGTGGTGCTGTTAACGCTTACAGTTTAATCAATATTATATCTCACTTGTTTGCTTGCTATGGTACTTGGCATTTTTTGTGCTTTATTTCGCTTTTCATATGGCACTATAAAATGTAAAAAATAATTGATGAAAATTTGCTATTTAAAAGTCATCAGTAAACTAGTCAATGTTTATATCATATTTTCCCTATATTTTAACTTTTGAATTATCAATGATTTAAGTGTAATTCATAATTTATATTTGAAATTATAATATCAGAAAGAAAAATATAAATGAAGGGAAGATTGTCTAAGATAGTTTACGACTGACTTTGTTTGTCCTGCCTTAAAATTTATTGTTGAGTTAAATTAAGTGCAGCATGGTTTATCTGTTTATTTATGTTTATACATTTCATCATCGTTTTGCTTATCAACAGTAATAAAGCACAAAATAGTACCAATGATTAATAGCAATATAATTTACTTTTGTACAAGTCTTTTGAGCATGTGTACAATGGTGTTGGTGGGTTTAGTGGCTATTTATTTTGTAGACTGTTTTATAAGCGAACAAACACTTTAAAAAAATCTATTCTGCCAGCTGTTTATTTGTATTATTAATTTGTTTGCTCACGACTCGTAGATATAGATGTTTTTATGTGAATTGTACATGGCCAAACAATTTTTGAAGCACATTTTCCATTGTTCAATGTTGAATGTTGCAAAACATCAGAATAGTTACGACATCCAATAGTAACGTTCAGAAAGTTAACGCACCCAAGGAGTATGTTGCATGAATTTATTATCAATTTATTGTTGATCAACAACTTATTCAGATACCTCGATTAGTGGGTAGGGGTGAGAAAGGTTATAGTGAAATGCTCAAAGGACTGGTATGTGCAGTTTCCACAAATCAAATTAACCTGACCTTTCGTGACCTGCCTCACTTTTAGGACATAGCTTGGCAGAAATCCAGCTCAACGGAAGAGCCAATAGTTGAAGAAGAAGATGAAGATGAAAGTCAAGATGATGGAGGATATGACACAGACGATATTGATCTTGGGTTGGGAGAGTGTTCAGATGGAGAAGATGGAGATGAGAAAACAGAAAACGTGGCAAAAGAAACCAGTGAAGAGGAAGATGCTAAAGAGTCTGAAATCAAAAAGCTGGAAGATAATGGAAAGAATGCTGCAGAAGCTATTTCAAACAAACTTGATGAAAATGTGCATGTTTCTACTGAGCAGGAAAATGAAATGAAAGACAATAGTACAGGTAGTTTGGAAGAAACGGAAGAACAAAGTGAGAAGACTCCACAAGTTGACCATATGACGAAGACAGAAGAAACCGAAGAACATTTAGATGAGAAAACAAATGAGGAAAACAGACAAGGTACGCCTGAGGGGGATAAGAATGAGAAGATAGAATCTATGGATAAGGATGAAGATGCTGGTGAACGATCATCAGAACATGAAAAGTCTGATCAAGTAATTACTGAAAAAGAAGAGAATTCCAGTTTGAACTCAGATAGTTTGACTAAAGTAGATGAAATTGAAATAATTGGTGGTGAAGAAGAATCAAAAGAAAGTGAAGAAAGAATTGATGAGCCACCAAAAGGTGATACTAGTGAATCTTTAGATACAAAGGAAATGGAAGATGATGTTAAAGCTGAAGATGCTAGTTCTGAAACTGAAGTTGCCATCGTTAGTGATGGTAAAGAAACAATTGAAGAAACTGACAAAGATTCTGAAGATCTCAACGTAGCAGCTTCTACAGAAGGAGAAGAGGATCTAAAAGTAGAAAAAGCAGATAGTTCGGCCCAAGTTGATGATAAAGCTGAAACTGAGGAGGAAACAGAGGGAGAGAAGGAAATAGGTGGAGTGGATGGCATAGAGCCAACTACACAGGAAGGTATTGATCTCAAAGACAGTGAGGAAGCTAAAGCTGCTTTAGCCGGGGTAAGTGACACTCAGTGTGAACCTTTAGCTACTGGGCTTGGTGCTTGTGCTACTCTCTCTTCTAACGATTCTCATTTCACGTGTGATTTTCGCAAGGGGTCTGGGGACTCGATCGATGGATCTCAAGAAGTGCCAAAGGATGAGGATGATTTTGAAATCACAATGGTTATGGATGAGTTTGATCAGATTTTGGACGATGCTTTAGATGTGCCGATATCAGACTCAGAAATGACCTTACGGCGACCGAAGAAAAAACTACAGAAGAGTGCAATGGAAGATGACATTAAGATTGAAGATGAAAAGAATTATGATTCTGGTGGGGAATGCAATCAGGTGTGTGAGTTAAGAGTGCATTATGCATGCTGCCTGCTGTCATTATGAAATTTGTCACCGCAATGCTTTACCATCCCTTTGTAGCACCCTCCCAGCATTGTAATTATGTCGTGTTGAATTTCACAATGCACCCGTTATAGTTGACATGTTTTGTTGTTGTTTCAGTTATTTTTTTCAGTTTGATGTTATCTTTTTGAAAGTTCAAATGATTTCTTTTCAGCATTGTTGATCAAAGCTTATCGCAAATTGATTAACACTTTGAAAGTTAGTTGCATTGATAGTTTTCTTTGTAGCAAAGTATTTAATAACATAAGAGTGCTTCATAGATTCTATAGCTATAACGTATTATGCATAGCTGTATATGTAGCTATATTTAGGGAAATACAACATTCCTACATGTTCAAACAACTCAACAAATCGCATAAATACAATTTAAAATGTTCAAAATTTCTTACACTTCAAGCACTTACATTTGAAAACGAACACATTCAAAATTGCATCCAATATAACAAAGAACTACCTGGAAACTTACACTACATGCAAATTATTGATAATCAAGCACTTTTTCTGCAAATTATTGAAGTGAATCATGATACATTTTTATGACCTATTGCAGTTTGTTTAGGTAACATAATTGGCTGTCTGAATGCATGATTTGACATGAAATTGTCCATGTGAGAGTTTAATATTATTGCTTATAGAATTACCATTTTAACAGCATGAACAAATTGAAAATAAAATGGATATTTGATAGATGTTTTTGATATTGTAAATCAAGGATGATACCAATGAATGATAGTAGAAATTTAAAGCTGCGAATTCTGAAATATGCAAACGTACTTTATCATTTGTTTCATCTCTGTATTTTAAGTTTATTTTTATAAGGTTTATCGAGATCATACTAATGCCAGTGTTTCGTTTGAATTAGTGTATCTGTAATTCAATATTTGTTACTTTATACATTTTGTATTAGAAGTAATCGTTTGAATCAAAGTATTATTTTGGCTGTTGCTTAAGTAGAATTTTTTGTGTATGTAAAAGAAAAAGCAAAAGAAAATTATTTTGCTCATAATTATGTTATAGCGATGAATATTATCATTTTTATTATTTCATTCTTTACTAATTAAATTGGGGGTTGCAAGCGCATACATGTTACAATTAACTTGTTATTAGTTCTATCAGTAATAATTGTTACACTGATTTGTTGTAATTTTTAGGGAATCAGCACCATAAAAGAGGAGGATGACGATGAAGAAGGCAGCAAGACGCCTGCCTCCCCCAAGACCCCGCTCACCCCCGCCTCCCCGGCCTCCCCTACGTCACCCACGTCTCCGTTCGCCCCGGCCACAAAGAAGGAGAAAACGCCAGGTACTACAGGTTTTGCACACTCTGAGTATCAGAAGTCAAGATATGACCTGTTGACATCTGATTCTCAGAGTGGTTTTGCATGAATTTTGCTGGGAAATGCATCGTATAGGGCAGAAACCAACTGAGATTAATGAATGGCCATTATTTTTTTTACCCCATTTGTTGTTTATTTATACTAGTATGTGCAGTATATTATGGTGCATGTGCCCATGGGGGAATGCATTTAACCATAGGCAATTGCATCAATGGATTTGATCTTCATTTGAAAGTGGTTTTGAAAATGTTTTTAATTGTTACATTCTTTCATTATTAATTTTCTAATAGCTTCTTATGTTTCATAACTCACATCTATTGATGCAGTTGCCTTCTGTTTAAATCAAAAAAGATCAAAATTAATACTTTTGTGATATCACACAGCATCAAAAAAAATTCTAAAGCAAAATCTAAAATCATTACGGCTCGGATAAGTTTATCACAGGAAGTTTATAGTTTGACAGAAAAGGATTGGATGATACCTGCAAGTCCTGCAGATGTATAGATCACTTTAAATTAACTATTTATATGGTGCACAGCACTGTGTCTCATTCTATTTAAATGTCTTTGTTGCTGTTATAGTATCACGCTTTCTAAACACAATATTCTGCATTTATTTTAGTAATTTATTTTATTAATTTGGAAAATATTTTCAATTCTCAAGAATCCTTTTCAATCATAAACTAAATAGAATATAGATCACTGTCTAAGTTATCACATTTGCCTGTTTATTGCAGATAAAGAGACGCCAAAGAAAGCGCCGGCGCCGGCAGCTCCGACCATAGACGTGGACGCAGCGGCTGGCGAGATTCTGGACGGAATCATCGATGATGTCATCTCTTCCGAAAACAACACCGTGTCAATACCCGGCGTTGTGATGGTCTCATTTGAAGAGGTAAGGGAGAAGCTTTTTTTTTTTTTTAGTGTGACAGACTGATTCGATTTTAGCATATAGTACTGTAGTACCTAACCAGGTAGTTCTCATGCCAGAGGATGTGTCATTTTATGAAACGTTTCAAGACAATTTATATTTAGTGTTACACAACATTAACATATTCATAATTTTTACCTGTATTGTTTACATTCGCAGATTTAGATTATCTTCTTTTTTTTAAATTTAGCTTTGACATATGTTGTATGTGCTTCAAAAGTACGCTTTTAAAAGTTTAGATGTTATTTATTGCATACTCTGAACTAGTCACTGGCAAGACTTTCGTTTTACGAAAAGCCTTTTTCCAAGTGTATCTGAACTGAATTGTTAAGAGTTGATTGAACGTTCAGTTTGAAGAAAAAAAAATTACACTTGGAAAGACAGTGTTTTTGCTATTCATGTGTTCCGTACTTCAAACACAATGATTTCAATGTATGTTATATATCACAAATTGATATGTTTTGCAGAATATAAGAATAGGAAAACATGATACATCTTTTTTTTTTCTTTGGAAAATTTACATTTTTACTAGTATTACTCTATAGGCTGTGTTATTGTTGACATTTTTGTGCAGATTCAGCAGGCGGAAGATGAAAATGAGGCTGTAAGTCGAGTTAACATTATCACCAAAAGCTTTCTAACTATTTCATGTAGTGAACTATAATTTATCATTTCACTATGCACCCGATTGTCTTTCTTTTTTCATTGTATCATTAGCTAGATTTTAGCCATTGAACTCCTTTTCCACTTCCAATGTACATATATATACTCTTCTTTTTCAACCAATGTAAAATAATGACCTGTGTTCTGAATTTTTGGTATGATAACCGTTGTGTATCATTAAGTGTTAAATGACTGTAACAATTTCGCATTGCAAACAAAACTGTGACATTATGCTTGGTGAGCATCTGAAGTGAAACTGAAAACAGCAGATTTTTGTACAGCTATTATTCCGCAGCTTAGAAGATGAACATATAAATATATATTTTTATTTTAGTGATTTGTGGATCATACATTAATTTAGAAGAAAAATAATAGATTCGTCATCATGAGCTTTCTATAGTGATCTGAAGAAGATGATATTACTAGTTTATGACAAAGTCTTGTTAATCTCCAAATGAAGCAATTTTATTTGTCAACTGAAAAAATTTCATGTAAAATTATAGAAATTAAATTATTGAAATACATATTCTTGTGTCAACTTGAGGTTGATATCTATTTGATGTTTGTAGTAAGAACAAAATCAATGAAAAACTTTCTTTGCCTAGTTGTGGTGGCATTTAAATTTTTTAGGACGTTACCAATAACATAGCAGTAGATTAAGATTTTCAGCATCCTATTGCGTTTTCATTTTACGAACTTCATCATCATAATCATGTTGTTTCTGACAATGAATTTCTCAACTTTACCCAGTAAGCTACATAATGCTGCTGCTTTCTTTACAAAATCTTTAGCTGTCAGAATGAATTCATGAAAAGTCTGATTTAGTATTTTCATAATGTCGCTGTAGATTTTTTGACATTATGGTTCTAATAAGGTGATCGGTATTATAATGCGCTTCAACAACATGTTTATTTTTCAAAATCTGACTATTTAGGATTATGTATTTTGTACAGCATCAGGAAGTGCATATATTGTATACATTTACGGAGAAGTAGTTGATGTAATTTTTAAGCAAAATATAAGTAATATAATCATGCTAAAAGTAAAACATAACCCACAAAATCTGTCATTGAACAAAAAATAATTGTTTGAAAAATGAGCTCTTTTTAGCCACAATATTCATTTGGAAAAATCTTTTTGTACTGCATGGATCATGGAATGGCCATGTTGTTCAGGTTTCTAAAATTTCAAGTTCATAGTTATTTTGAGAAAACCTAAAGCTTCTCAACAAATATATTTTAAGATCTCCAATAACTTCATTGTTAGGGAATGGCAAACTCTTAATTATTCAATTTTTATTTGTCACTGTAATGGAGTTGAAATATTTCTCAAAAGAAATGCTCTTCATTGATGTACTTGTGAACATGTCTAGATACACAAATACACAATAATTTGGTGTCCATCTGATATCCACCCTATATAGGTGAACTGGTTACTTTTACACGCAAAAAAAAATCAAATTGAATGGAGCAGGAAAAATAATTTGCTGCTAGGACGAGTTTGTTTTTCAGGATAACCATAATCATCTGAGGTTAATTTTCATAAAGTGTTGGTCCTGATATGTAACTGACTTCTCCAGAGTATCCGAGAGGAGGAGACAAAGAACGCTTCGCCTCAGAAGGACACCACTCCACCACCCCCGGCACCGGCTCCCGGGAAGGCCAAGTCACCGCCTCCCAAGGCAGAGAAAGAGACCCAGGAGGTTGCCATGACGCTGGATGATGACACGACGGAGGACGTCAAGGTGATTATCTACTTGATGGCATTGAACATTCACAAGTGACAGGTCCGTTGTTGCACATCAGTAGGTAACATTTCATACTGATTATCTTAAAAATGTTATTTTCATGAACAAAATTAGAATGATTATGCCTTTTGCATTGATGTGACATGCCTGAAAATGTTTTCATCTATTTCAGATGAGTTATGCGTTTTTATATTAGAGTGGACATTTTTTTTGTGTGTGTTTTCAGGACACGCTTTCATTGCCTAGTAGATAAACTCGCAAATTTGAGACTTGGTTCGATCCATGCTGTATGCATAAGGTGGTTTGTTCTCAGAGCAACCTATTCTTACTGGTAATTGTTGCACAGCATTTAGGTAATACTAGAAAAATTTTCATTTCAGGGCAAAAATGTGTCACGAGATACCATGCAGAATGGTCATGTGAAGTCACCTACCAAACAACAGCCCAAGCCTCAGTATGTAGGAGAGTCGACAGACACACTGAACAAGGTGAGCATTGGTCACTCTATGCTTGGATCATTTGATGCCAAGTTAAGGATGATGTACATTTTGTCATGCTCCGCAAAAGGGGAATAATATTCTCTTTGTTGTTGACCCATACCCCTCCCCACTAAAGTGGAAATAGCAGATGTGTGACATAATCAAAGAATGTCTACATAGTGTTTCACCATATTTATTCAAATATATGCCATAAAATAATATATGTTATATAATAAGAATATAAATCATAATATTTAAGTGGGAATTGTGCTGTGTATCTTTTCAATGCCACATCTAAATAGTAAACAGTGGAATTCTGATATGAGAAGTTTTAGCTCATGGGAAAACAGCTTAGGCCCACAAAGAAAGTGGAATATTAGAAACTTGATCGAAACCCCACTGCCTCCCAGAAGTGGAACGACATTCTTCTTTTGTCAAACGTGACACAATGTACTTCATCCCTAAACTGAACTTTGTTTGAATACTCCTGGACCAGCTGGCAGCTGAAATTTAGCTTGCCAGTCGAGGCGTGAATCGCGTGAACATGCGAAATCAGTAAACTTTGGCTTAAATCTGTTAATCTAGCGTCAATGGTGTGTTCCGTACTCTGAGCCTCTGATATTACATAAACAATTTAATTGCATGATGTATAACTATAGTGCTCATAAAACTGAGATAAAAACAACATTAATATATGCGAAAATAGAACTCGCATTCATGAATGATCTAAAGCCATAATATAGACTTCACATTTGAAATTACATTGACATTAAGATGGAAATGGACAGTAAAGCTGATAAAATTACTTTATTAAACCACAAAGTTCATTTTAAGTTTGCATTATGTTCACACCCACTCTACTCAGCTGTAATCAGCTGTTATGAAGAGTGTTTTTTACCGTTTTTAAGCCCGCAACAGAGTTGCAAAGGCTGACAGCCGGTGAGTTCACTTTCCAGGAAGTTGACTGCATTAACCAATCTTGAACCGGCAGCCTGCAATCAGTCCCCGCTGCCGGCCCAATCCGCGCATTAATATGGGGTGCGTTNTCGGATCGTAGTATTTCCAGTTCCAGTGCTACAGACACAAACTATATGTCATTGGAAAGAGCTGGTCTAAGCGGACAATGTGCAATTCATCCCATTCAATCCATCTTAAGATGGAAATGGACAGTAAAGGATCGAGCCTCAAACCACATTAAAATTTAAGTTTGCATTTTTTCATTTTCAGCTGTAAGGTTTTTTTATCATTTTAGAATAATTTTATAAAATGGGAAACTCAGCACAAAACCAAAACGGCATTTTGGTGGTTAGGTTGTATTCGTTCACTCCCGGGTTCGGTAATTAAATCTGCCACAGTAGATTTAAATATCTAACACTTTAATAACTTTGCTGCTAGTTTTTCAGTGTAAATTGCAGTCAGTACCACAGATTAGTACATACTTTTTCATTTCCTGTTTCTATCACGTACCAGGTGGTGCCGCCTCCCAGCAGCCAGCAGCAGAAATACGAGAAGCCATAATATAGACCTAACATTTGAAATTACATTGACATTAAGATGGAAATGGACAGTAAAGCCAACCAAAATTACTTTGATAAACCACAAAGTTCATTTTAAGTTTGCATTATGTTCACACCTACTCTAACAGCTATACTCAGCTGTAAGAGTGGTTTTTATCATTTTTAGTAGATAATTTGATGGTATGAAGAGTTTTTTTACCGCTTTTAGTAGACACTTTTCACTCCCTGTTCTATCACCAGGTGGTGCCGCCTCCCAGCAGCCAGCAGCAGAAGTACGAGAAGCGTGACAGCGGCGGCGGTCGCGCGTCAGCGGGCGGAGATGTGCGTCGCCGTGGAGACGGGCGCGTGGAGGGCGTGGAGATGCGGCGGCAGACGTCTGACGAGGACGCTAACGCCACCATCAGCAGACAGGTGGGGACAGCGACACCTCGCCATGAGGACTACCTTCGTAATAAGACAGCTTTTCACAGTCCCAAACCTTCATAAAGCTATCACAATGAACCTCTATAGAGATCTCCTGTCTATTGAGACCACCACTTTATTAAGACCACTTTTCACAGTCCCAAACTGAACCTCTGAAAATGAAACCTCTGTATAGAGACCACCCTCTCTATTGAGACCACCTAACAGCGGCCCCCAAAGTGGTCCTTATGGAGAGGTTCTAGTATATCGTCTTCGGATTTTTAGATTCTGCCAGCCACACTTGGAAGAGCATTTTTTGTGGGGCGGGGGTAAGGTGGGGGCAGGGGCTTGTTAGTGAGGTCTTTGTAAGTGTTTGATTGGCTTTGGAATGTCACCATCAGAAGATTTTGGTTTTTGGAAGGTGGGTGTTCACTCTGAAAAGAAGTACTTAGATATGTCACTATTCAGGTACCTCAATGTTATTGCATACTCTTGAGTTTGGCTGGTTTATCAATCCTAATCGCGAAGCCTCACCCAGCCTTCCTTTGAAGCAAGTAACACAATCAATGTAACTTATCTTAACCTAAAAACATTTTTTATTTAATTCAATTGGGCGAAATGCTAGTCTGTTTTTGATGTAATGCTCCATTTGGACATTAGGGTTCCCAAAATCAAGATGTACGGCGTTATGTTTCCTAATTAATAGTTCAGAGTTGTTTTAGTGTAGTTTATTTTAAAAGAATGAAAAAAAAATTGAGCAGAATCAATCTATAAAGCATGAGAAGGAATGTGTTGTGGAATTAAATTTAATCAAAGTGATTTTGAACAGAAAATTATCCATCGAACTTTATTTGAAAATTATCAGTCAGTAGAAATCATAATGTAAACATATTGTATGATGGTTCATATGTACCACATGAGGACATTGTGTGCAGTAAAACAAATCCATTCATCTTTTAAATGAGCACCACTTGTACAGAATGAAGATGAGTAGTGGCAGATGAGAACAGATAGAGGTGCGAGTCTCACACTTGGGTCAACTGCCACATTAAATATTGATGCCAAGGGACCAAATTAGCGCCTATCGAAGTGGGTTTTTCTAACCTGGGTGTCAGCCAACGATCTTGACAAAGATGCACTTTGGAAAAATGTTAGTTTATCATGGAGTTGTGACACTGAAGGCTATCAATATGTTTGTGTGTGAAAATGCTGTCTGGATGTCTCACAAGTCTGCATTTATTAGGATCTATACTTAGATATACGTCATTTTGTGGAATTTTATGCATTTCATTGAAATGAGTGAAGCCCTGCTGTTTAGTTATTTGTTGTGAATAATACAGGAATGATTATTGATGAATATCAATTAGAAACATTAATGAAGAAGATCAAAATCAAAAGTAATTTGAAGTCTTTACAACAATGTGACAACTTCTATAGATCGTAATAATAATAATAATAATAAAAAAAATAATAATTAAAAAAATCCCTTCAATAAGAAATAAATTGCAAGCCACAGACTTTATTTTACAAAAATATGTTTGCATAAATGATATACAAAGAGCATTCATGTTATGGAAACATAACTTCCTAACTTGTATATCTTGACTAAATATTGAGAATTTCGTTCAAAGGAAGCCATTCATTTGCGCGCGTGTATACCATTAGTACCATGTCTCGACAAGGTATCAAAGAAGTGGCTTTGACATTGATTCAAATTGTCTTGATCCACACAGACCCCATTTCTTGGTAATGTTCTTGATCACTTCTGATGAGATTTGCTTTGTGCGTAATGAGCAGCTTATATGGAGCCGCGATACAACTGTATTGTATCTAACACCTGTGGGGATGATTTGTTTGATGAATGAGCGTCTGAATTAGTGTATTTGGTTTGGAATGAACATGATTGTTGTTGCCAAAAAGGCAGACTTTGTATCTTCACATATGGACATGTTATGTTATCTGCATGAAAGTATTATAGATATATGTCTTGAAAATTTTCAATGGATATTCTAATTATTGGAAGATTTTGAATTTGGAAAAGGAGCCATGATTTTAAACTTTCACTACTAAGCAAAAAAACACGCTATTTTATTTTCATCTGGAAGTTCAAAACAATTAGGGATTGTTCATCTTAATGATTTTTATACGTTTTTATTTATATTAGAGGATACAGAAACTTGTAAATTTGACAAAAATGACAACAGAGACATTTTGTGATAGAAAGATCAAGCCTTGATAGTTGATTTTTATAGACACGACATTATAATGGGAGCCTTATAAAGCCTTCGTGCTTCAATATCTAGTGCTGAAATATGTCTGGGAATATCACTTGATTATTTGAATGGTCATAAGAATTATTATAACCGAAGGTCGTGTGGTGCGAATTGAAGTGTAATGAGGTTAATTTACTGTCTGAATTCATCATTTGTCAGGGAACAGAAAATGGATATTGATTGTTATTCAATAGGATGTTTGGAACTATTATAATTGATAAATATGCTGAAAGATTATTTAGAGGGTGCTCATTAAGTTCAGTGTTTTATGGGTGGTTTATGGCAAACTGCTAGTTATAAAGATGAATATGTGATTCGACTATTGAATAAATATAAGGTAGACATGACGGACAGGACTGTTGGGTGGAGTTACTTGGTAGTTAAAAGTGCACTTTGCTCAGATATTGGATTGAAAAAACACCCGGGATTTGGATTTATCTGCATATGAGAATATATTATATACAAAATGCACAGGAATATCATAATGTGTACTTTTTGTCCACTTTAAAGATCCAATTTTCTATACATGTGTTGTTTAGAATAAACAACAAAAGTTATGATTTAGAAAATTGCCAAAATCAAATTATCAGTATGTAAAATGGGATAGAAAATACACAAATGTCAAGGAAAAAATGTTGCAAATGGAGATCAGATGATTAGTTATCAATGTAAATAGTATCACATGTGTTCATAAAACAGGGTTTACATAACGGCATTGCATGGAAAATGATTATTCTGGAGTAAATATTGACCAATCATGATGCAGCCGAATAGAAGAGTTGATGTTGGGAGGAAGGATCCGAATAACACTTTGAAAGTGTCGTTTGCTGACGAATTTCAAGATGAAAATGTTGAAGATCAGACGTTCAGCAAATCATGGGAGTGGGTCGCGTCTAGGAGACCCGTGCAGAAGACAACCTCAAATGCTGCTGAATATGGCCGCAACAGGTCTGTGGTGGCTGCCAGGTTAATCATACCACGTCAAAATGGCAAAACATTTACCGGTTCACTTCGCACTTTGAATGGCCATGCTGGTGACAGCAGCAGTAGGGAGGTAGGTGATTTTGTGAGTGGTGGTTCACAGGAATGCTCACCAAGAAATGACACTAATGCATGCTTGCTGCCTAAACCACATCACATCACAGACAGCTTTGGTAGCCCTAGAAATCACACGAAATCGTTAAATCAATTGCATGGCTTTAATAGGCTCAGTGGTAGTAGTAATAACTCTCCGAGAACTAAAGGAATTCTGAAGCAAAGTTCCATTGACAAACATAAAAGTGCTCTTGATCTGTATAACAGTCTCGATGATTGGCTGGAACAAGATGTGCTTTTGAAGCCGTCTGCTGTGGATGACCAAACTGTTTGGTACCCAAAACACGGTGATCAGAGATCAAAAATGCAAAAAAATGTAAAAGTTGAAAGGAAAGGTTCAAAGATTTCAAGAAAAATGGACTCTTTCAAAAAATCACTTGATCAGCAAACCGGTCATTTTACGCAGTCATTGGGAATCAGCAAGGCAAAAGGTACAAGTAAAACTGTTCAAGTGTATAATATACCACAAAAATCTATGAGCTTTAATCATAATCAAAAACTGTCAAACGTGGGCAATAGGGCTCATAGTCTGAGACCTTTGAGTAATCGCTCGTTTATTGATCTGCCAGCTGTAGATCTACCTGACAGTGACCAAACACCAAGAATCAGAGGTAAAGATGCATTAGAGTACAGCACTCTCTCGAGATTCCGGGCTCCATTGAAAGTTACATCTCCAAGGAACACTAATAATAACAGTCAGAGGCAAAGTAGTGGAAAATCTTGGGCAAGTGAAGTGATTTCAAACTGTGTGGATGTGAGTGACCCGAAAATTGAGTCGGTTGATAGTCCTGCATGCTCAGACAATGAGTTTACTGCATCTGTGAGGCACAACAGTCGGAAGACAAACAGAAATCTCATGGTGACGTCAAATTTTGCAGGCGGAAGGACTTCACGAATGGCACCCGTAGATGTTCCATTGTGTGCGTATGATGATTCTCTCCCTTCTAGGGAAGAGCTCAGAATACAGCTGTATGATGTGTCACCTGATGTATCCAGACAAAACTCTTCAAAGTATAGCGTAAGACAAAGGAGGAGCACACAGAATGGTGATGTGTACAAGCAGTTTGAAAGTGCACCAAGTATCTTGAGACACAGTTCAAGATATAGTAGCAGTAAGTCCCAGATAGACAGGTATTTTGATAGCTTGGATGACATTCGACAGAATTCACATAGAACTGACTGTGCATATTTGCAGAAACAGATATCAAATCCAGAATTAAAGCGTTCATCACACAGAGTGGCGTCTGGTATAGAAATTAAACCTCAAATTTCAAAGTCACCACCTACAGCTCTGACTTTATATTCAAGTGTACCAAATATATCCAAATTGGAATCATCAAGCAAGAAAAATTTGGAATATCTCAATGGACATAACCACTTGCCAAAATTGACGAAAAAATCAAACAGTCTTCCAAATATTACTCCTGGATTCAGTTTGAAAACAATGAAAGTTAAGAGAGAATTATTCCGAGACCCTTCTCCCATCCAGAGATTGATGAGGCGTTTTTCAAGCAGAGATCTTTCAAATGCTGATCCAGATTCAAAACCATACATCTTTATTCATAGTAAACGTGAAATCAAGAGAAACTTAGCGAGATATAATTCAATTGATACTAGCGACATACAACTTCAACCAGTCACGAAAAGTTCTTCCATGAATGATGGTCAGTCTGTAGTATGGGACATGCCCAAGTTCCAGAGATCTGCATCAAATCGTGACGTATTTACCAAGTTACATCAAGGTAATAGAGAAAATGCGTTGTTTAAAAGTAAAAGTGCTCCGTGTGCACCCAGAAACACTGCTCAAGAGATCTTACAGGAAACCAAACCATCGTGGAAAAGAATTGGATCATTTGATACAAAAATATCTACAAAAAATAGAGAGATGGAGACAGGAACCAAAGATTCAGTAAATAAGGCTGTTGTTCATATTGTAAAAAATGAGTCTGAGATTCCAAAGCATGATGGGAAGGTGATCACTGTGTTTTGGGATGGGAAAGGAGAATTGCCGAGTGTACCAAGAAATACAGGCATGAAAGCGGTCATCATAAGGAAAGTGTCAAAAAGGAACAAGGTTAATCCCTATAGAAACGGTAACATATCAACTGTAAAGAATGAAAACTTTTGTGATAAAATCAATCATGTAAATGATAACCATAGAGATGTTGAAATTGTTGAGACAAAGAATGGATATGTGAGGTGTGATTTGACTGATGACAAAGTCAATAATTTTAACGTTGAGCATGTGAAGCAAAATGACTTACATAATCAGAATCAAATAAATAGTTTGAGCAAAGGTTTAGAACAACAGCAAATTCAGAATGGTGATATTGACTCTTGTAATAATGATTGTGATTCAAATGATGACGAGATGAAGCGGAAACATGTTTTGATGTTAAGAAAGCAGTCGGCTGATATACAAGAATTTCTAGAAAAAGTGAATGGAACGCAGCGTGTGATTGGTCAGCGAAGTCTCGGTGCTGGAGATGAGGTGATAATCGCTAATAATTAAAGCGTAGTGACTTAGTGAAACAAAGTGCTATTTTGATTGTTGTAAAAATTTTAAATGCTCCTATTTTCATAAAACGCAAAGTTATACAAACATTCCTTCTCACTGCTATTTTACAAACTCTAACGCTATAAATATACGTATTTTAAAGAAAGAATTGATAAGCTTTGTATTCTAACAATTTGTTTTATGATTTAAACACAAAACAATAACAGTATTTTAAGTAGGAAATTAAAACATTTCTAATGATAAGAAACTCTATACCAGTAATGCGTATCGACATTTTCTATTATTTGATATTTTATATGAAATATATCAATTCAGTATTTTATAGAATTTTCAAAGGAAAAATGCTTTTTGAAAAGATTTTAATGAGTTTCTTATGAAATTAGAACATACTACGTGAATTCATCAATAACTTTTATTTCAGGATTCTAAGGAATGGTATCGTTTAAATTTGGGGACATTTTTATTAGTTTGTCAATCAGTTTTCATTCAACAAGAATTGAAGGTTGCTTTCTCTTGAAAAATAAGGGTCCATTTGTAATCATTTGATATTAAAATAACTTGTATTTTGAGAAAAAACGAAGCTGATTTTGACTTAAATAAGGGTTAGTTGTAATGCAATATTGCCAATAGATGTTATTTGAGAAGAATACGGCTGACTTTTCCAGGAAAATAAGGGTCATTATCGCACAATGACCAAGACGCGCAAGTACGTGATTGACGGACAGGTGGTCACTACGCAGACGTCAAAGATCATCGTCACCGGAGAGGAGAACCGCAGCAAAGAGGAGCACGCGCTATGGTGGGTGTTGGGCAAACTCAGTCCTAAATGTTGCTGCTGCACAGGTTCTTCTTCTCTTACGTCCCTTAACATTCACGTAAGGTCCTACAAAAGCTTACTCCTTTAGTGAATGAAGATCATGTCTAATGTGTGTTTCATTGAAATGTGAACGTAAATAATGCAAGCTCTCTACAAGATTTTATTGTATTGTTCAAGTGAGCAGCCAGTGGGGCTTTTACGTGAATGTTAAGGGTTAGCACAGGTACACTGCAGGCAGCAGTAGAGCGGAGAGGGCCACAGGGACCTGTTATGGCATGAAACAGACGTCCTGTGGGAACCTTATGATTGAGTACATCGTGGCTTCTTGAGGAGACCAGCGGGAGTTAGATTTGATGTGTCGTAGTGATAGCTGAAGACGATTTCGTAGAAGTTTTATTTTTATTTAATATTTGATATGTAATGTTTAACAATCAAACAGATCATCATTTGAGAATCTGTACTTAGACAAAAAAAGCGAATAAATTCAATGAATCTTCAGCTACCAATGACGGCGCACTGAACTACCGCTCGCACGGTGCATGCAATGCACTGTATATGTCGATCTAATAATATATGTGTAACTTAACATGTTTCTCTATATGGTTTACAGCAAAATAAGAGTCATTACCGTACGCTCATCACTAAGCGAACGTTTACGGTAGACGGCGAATTACGCACAACCGAAGTGCAGAAAATCGTGGTGAAGGGGGAGGAGAATAAGAAGAGGGAGGACAATGAGCTCTGGTAACACGATGGTTGTGGGCGATTTCAACGCTATAACAGCGCTTTTTAATACATTCGATGACTTGATGACTTTTTTTCACAGCTCCCGCGGTGTCTGGTTGTATATACTAACCACGTAGATGTCCACACTAGTGTTTAATCACTTGCCAACGAGTACTTCTTAGTTCATGTTTCAAGTGTGGACTTTTTTTCCCGTATCTCTAGAAACCTTTGATTTCCAAGGTTGCAAAAGTGCATTTCAAAGTTTTCTTTTCAGACAAACCATTAATACTGCAAATTCATGACTCTATTGACCACCTTGGAAATTAAAGTCTATGGCTATTAAGTATCAAGAGGGATTCCAATTTAAAGATATTTCATATTTCAAAAGAATAATAGGCTGTAATGGAAATTAGAGCTGGTGTAGGTGGAAAAAGGAAGGGGTTTGTTAACAAACGGTCTACAATTTGCACCTTTTACAAAAATCAGTTGTTTCCTTATATTCTCACAGTCTGCATATGAACAATTACCTTTTCATATGATTTAGTTTGAAATATCAAAGGGACTCGAATGGGTGAAAGGGATTTTATGAAATGGATGCCATTTTCACATTGATTTTAGCCTGTATATTTTCTTAGATATATTACTAATTCATCACCTAGTTTGTAAGAATTACACAAGCCAGTTAGCGTAACCATCTAATCTTTTTTAAACTCCATTTGTATATTACCAACTTAGAGCTCAATCATTATTCAGTCATAATCCCCCTCGGTGTTCTATTATGTAAACGTATATGGTTATTAGATCGAGAGAGTCCGTAGAAGTCACAGGTCAACTATTGGTACACTTTACGATCCTAATCATCATCTTGCCGAGGCGACAAAACTAGCACCATTGTGTGTTTTTATTGTATAATGTTGTCACATAGCCATAGGACATATTATCTCACACCAGGTGGCTCTGGCGGCTCCCCTCGCCACTGTGGATTCACTGGTCACAGCTTGTTGCCATGGTAACGTTGGAGGTGCTTTTATTTTGGTACACTTGTCACAATGAAAACTAATTGCTCTCTCGTTTGTTATTGTTTTCGTGTGACGCTAATGACAGCCAGAGATGGATAGAGCTGTGGATCAGTGAAATTTTGGTTCAATCATTGCATTTTGACAGTTCGAGCGAGTAGTGAAAGAGTGAATTCTTCAGCCGATGTCACGACGCCAGTTGCGTGATATATGCTTTATGGTGCAATGATAAGTGTTTGCTCTGAGACCTATTATGCGTTATTATGTATTGTCATAAGAGGCGTTGTAAGCAGTGTAATTCACTTACGCAGATTATTATTATTGCCAATGAGATTTGTAGACCTTTGTGAGGTTGGATATTGTCAATGGATCCAGTTCAGTGTTTTGGATTTCTTAATTTTAGTTTTCTTTAAATGTTGCAGCAGTGGAAATAATCAATTTTTTTTATTGTATCTTGGAATATTTGTCTCCGATTTGTGATGATGCTTAAGGAGCCAAAATGAATGATATTGTTACACTTATTAGTTATGGATCTATGTTACCAACAAGAGCAAAAGGAAAGTGTGGAGTGCCTTCTGACACAAGTTCTATTACAAGTTTTCACAGTGATAATATTGGCTACTGATTATTTCGATTACAAATTATTGTAGGTGTGATAGCTGAGTGTAAAGAATTATACATTTTGACAGAACGTCAGACAACGGCCTACATTATACTGATGGTGATTTCTTTAGGATGACAAATATAGTTTGGGATTTGGATTTGATTGTTCAATATCAAAAGTATGCAAGGTTAAACAAAACAAACGCCTGAAGATAATATAAGAAGAGGAAATCAGCAACATTCAATAATTCGATATTCGGCTCCAAAAAGAGTGCGTATTACGGACACAGAGTTGTGGTGATGCCGCCACGACCACCGCCATGTCTGGTAGCAGCATGATGAGCTGTGAACAGGAGGCTCAGCTCAATGCCTGGATCCAGAGCCAGCTGGCGCACGCTCGCTTCAAGCAGCAGCAGCAGCAGGCGCGGTGTCGCCGGGCGTCGTCATGCTCCGCTGGTCGCACGACGACTCCGACCTCGCAGGCTTCTTACAGCAGTCACACGCTGCCGTCCAGGCACGGAGGGAGGGAAGTCACCCCGCAGCATCTCTCTCGAACTGGGGACCTTGCATCTCCGTATGGCGTTGAAGTAGGGCAATACTTATATCCCCAGCAGCATCAGCAGCTGTGGCCGCCAGCGGGTGGTGGTGTCTTCGACTACCAGCACAACTCCCTGCCGATCTTGAGTCCTACTCATGAGCAGGCGGCTGGGTTCTTGCAGCTGCAGCAGAAATACCTGACTGTCCCCGCGCAGTTATCAGCCAACAGTGGCGCCGCCGACGGGCAGACGTGTAACTCCTACATCTTACATCCGTGTTACAAAGCGCATTTCCAAATCCCGAGTCCTGCGTTTTACGCGCGGGAGCTGTTCAGGCATGACCCGCTACTGGACCAGTTCCATACGTTCGGCATGACCGAGCTGCAACGGAATCGCTACTTGGCCGGATTGGAGCATAAATTCCGGCAGACGTATTACTACGGTGGTCTGGACAAACGGAAAAGCCTCTCGTGCGGGGATATCGGCATCCATCGGGGGGATTCCGCCCACTCGGGTTACAGCACCGAGGATGGCGGCACTAGCTACAGTGATGACGCCATCATAGACTATTACAACCAGATAGAGTTTGAGAAGGTGCCGATGGATCTGGCTATTGCCATGGAAATGTACCACTTGCTGTACACCATGGGGTATGTGTTGCATTCATTGTTATTATTGGAGCTATTTCTTTGTATTTGCCACTACATTTCACAATAGCCATGGTGGGACTCACACTTTTTATACGAGCGCATCCCAGGGACTCATTGGTTTTGAAAGGTAAAATGATCACTACATTTTATCAACCATTTCCCATGATACTTGACAGTCTATGCTGAGGTCTTACTGTTTTTTCTATCTTTCTATCTGTGTCCAACAATCATAATGCAAACAGATTGAAAACATTGTGTTCTTGGCAGCTATTCACAGAAGCTGGCGTAAGAACAAAAGCCCAAACAATTAGTATTTTATCAGCTATGATTATGCATTTATAAAGCAATTACAATTATTGCTATTGTATTTACAAACATATTATAAATCTACAACCATGTGTGCAACATTTCTAGAGTAATAGCATATCTTGGCTCCGTTTTTTGGCACATATAGCTTGAATTTATTGTTTTACCAATTGTTTTATTCACCTTTGATCATAAGGCAATTGTCAAATTAAATTTCATACTGCTAAAAATATGTCAACGTAAAATCTTGTTTTCTTTTTATGTTTTCATAGTTGGTGAATCATGCACATCATTTGTTTATAATTTATTATCTGAATACCACAGTCAGACAAATTATCCCTTGCATAAAAGACGATTTATTCTTGCTATTGTTTCTAGTAAAACAAAATAAGATATGTGTCTTCAGAATCGCAGTGTATACCATTTGTTAGAGAAAAAAACAAATTGGATTTTTATGGGAGCTATGATGTCCAAAAGAATGTGTAGCTAAAAACGTCCAAGGAAGTACGAATTATGGCTATAAAGGGTGTTTCAGATTCAACATTCATTGCAAATTGTTTGTGAAGCTTTAATTTGGTTGTGAGATGGATTCCGAACAGATGTTGAGACTTTTTGACCAGTTGATGAGTTTGTTAAAGAATCTTGACCAGGAGTTTGGACCAGATGGTTATGAAGTTCTGTGGACATCTAAAATGTGGACTGTGTAGGAATTTTTCGCTTCTATCTATTGGAAATTGCTTTCAAAATTGTTTGACATTGTGTTGAAATCTTTTCAGGGGGAGGCGTTCGTGCTATTGAAATGTTTTTTTTAAATCATAATTCATAATTGGATGATAATATTCGTCTGGAATATCAACCAAGCTTTCAACATTACTTCATTTCAACCAAACAAATAGTGGTTGTTATATTCCAAACAAATAGAGTTTTTCATGGTTTGTGCTCTGAATAATGCTTTCCTTATTTTTTCAGATGACTAACAATAGACGTAGTGCTTTTGTTTCTTTTAATAGTAATCAACAATTAACGTGATGTTGAATTTATCATCAGACAAGTATAGACAACATAATTTAAACTTCCATAACCTGAAGTCTATAAATAGAAATAAACCATGCACATTTTGTTATGGTAATGAAAATGTTTTATATACAATTGGACCTGTTTATCCCCAACTTGAATTATCCAAAATTTTATGCTCTCTGGGTGATTACTAATGTAAAGTAACATAAAGCTTTATTTGCTCAAGTTATCCATAAATTTCAGTATTTGAGTTCGAGATAAAGGAGTTCTACTGTAGGACTCAAAAAAGGTTCAATAGTTTAGTTTGCGTAAAGGTTACAAACATATATGTATTTGGGTACATTGTTAATAAACCAATAAATTTTATGGACATGGTTTTCCACTATAAAAACATTGTATAAAACTAAAAGCAAGTGAGATTTTATAATGATATATCATCATCATATGGACATGTAGATTGCAAATCTAAATTTTCTTTTTGTGTGTGTGTGTTTTCAAAATATCCATTCTAACCTGAATATGATACAGTAAAACCTTCACCTAAAGACAAAGAAAAGTTTACTTCACATCTGCCTAAAAAATGTACAAAATGTTGAGAAAAATAACTCACAACATCCACAGTGCATTTTTGTACTTTTTGGTGTCATTGTAATTACGGTAGAACTTCCAATTAAGACCACCTCTCTATTGAGACCACCTCTACAATAAGACAACTTTTTTCGGTCCCAAACCTTCAGAAAGCTAAAATGAGCCTCTGTATAGAGACCTCCTCTCTATTGAGACCACCTCTATTGAGACCACCTCTATAATAAGACAACTTTTCTTTTCTTTCTACCAAAATGAACCTCTGTATAGAGACCACCTCTCTATTGAGACCACCTAACACTAGCCCCAAAGGTGGTCCTAATAGAGAGGTTCTACTGTACACTGATGAAGGCTTTACTGTGCACATTTGTATACCTGTAAAATGTTTTTACTAGAAGTTTAATTGTTTCTGGATTCATAATATGTAGATACCAACATTATGTTGGTGACACAGAAATTTACATTTTTTATTACACGAAGGACTACGTTTCTTCTATGTTACTGTAAAATGTTTATTCCTTGGTTTTCTCCTCCTCACCGGAGGGTTTACTGTGCACATTTGTAAACCTGTACAATGTTTTTTTTCGCCCAAGTCTTGGTTTTCTCCTCCTCACCTCGTTCGTCCATGTTTGCAGGAAGGCTGACCTGCGGGAGCTGAAGGTGCTGCAGAAGATGGAGAACAAGCAGTACCAGGACCTGCTGTTCAAGTCTCAGTTCGCCAAGGAGGGTCAGGACCGCAAGTTCGAGCAGGACATGCAGGTAACGGCAGTGTTTATTGTAGCCGACTTAGCGCGTAGGGTTCGTTCACAAATGACGTCACCTGATTTTTGGCCTTTTTACAACCCCTCTCAACCCCCAACCCTCCCCCGAGTCACCTTTTTTGAACTTTGCAGCACTCATCCTCTTCGTAAGTTGATGTCATCTTTGGCTCACACCCCATTCCCTCTGTGACATGGCCCTTCCCCATCCCCCCCCTGTCAACTTTCGTCATCTTTCGCTACACTCCTTTACCCCCACCCCCTGCCGGGTGACATCATTTGTGAACGATCCCATGGAGTGAACTTTTTTCTTTTAGATGCATGCACATGGGTTTCCTTGTTTAGAATCATATAATTTATGCTTTTGTAGCAAGCTCAATTTACGTCTACACCAGGTCATTGGTGTGTTTATCCAATAATATTACCTTTCTCAACTCCCTGGGTAGGGGCCTATAGGGTACAAATACATGATTCTATTAAGTAATTAGAACATTGTGAGCACTTGGGAATTTACACCATCGTTTCTCGTCTAATCTGGATCAAGCATTGGCTCCGATGGAGCCTCGCCTAGTCTGGCTATTCAAAGACCTGTACTTTATTGGAATACGAGTAGATATATTTTACCACTTCCAAGAGGCTTCAAAACACCAAATAGCTTGTATGATGCCACTGTAAGTCTTTTTCTATTAGACGCAGTAGAAGAATCCCTAATTAATGATCATTAACCCTAATGAAGAGTTATCTCCGGTATCAGTACAAATATTATAGGCCAATTTCCATTAGCGTCTTGTAATGATCACTTATTATATAATACACTCAATTATATCATCAAGAGCACCTGGAAGCCAAAAGAAATGCAGCTTCAAGCAAAAATGATGATCACAACTGTTGCATCAACTTGAAAAAGCACTTGGTTTTGAACACCATAATCTTCTAAAATAAGCAAGACTAAAGACTGAAAGTGACATTATTCTTTGCAGTTTTTACATCATATAAACATGATATTCAATGTTTAATTATCTCTCTATAGACCACACCTGTCCATAAGTGCCATTTGAATTGCATGTTTTGAGAAAGGCCACTAAATGGTTGTCGCGCTGTATTATTAACTTATCTGGTTCTATGACAAGCTCCGTTATGTGCGGTCATCTAATAAACGAGCAGACTGCACAAGAATGTCTCTTGAAGATATGTGCCAAATTGGCAGTGACCGAAATACAGCTAATACCATTTATCAAGATTATTTCTGCACTTACATTGTTAATATAGGGACTTGGATGTGTAACAGAAAATGTGTGATATATCCTTATTTAAAGTAAACCACTTGCTATAATGGGATGGTGCAGTTTGCCTAGATAGCCAAGAGATCAGTTGCATTCTGGTTGGGGGGTCTGAATACATGACTATCATTAGGCGGTCTCCCTGCAAGCTTTGACCCGATTACATGTAATGTAGGATGATGGTGTTTTTGTTTTAACTAGACTGCGAATTTAAGAAATAAAAGCCAACCAAATGAATATTACCAAGTATGTTAAATTGAATAAACTCGTATGTCTAATTTGTGACGTACGTTTTTTAAATGGTGGACATTATGTCAGTACCTGGGAAGTACTGCTTAGTTTTTTCAACTCACTCAGGCATATTCCTTATTCCAACATTCTTTGAGCATGTATGGTGATTAATAAGTTGGTCCTCCAAAAATGGTTGGCAGTGAAAGATTAACACACATGCTGACTTATTATGAAGACATGTAATTGGGTGGTTATGATTGCATCGTGGTCTCATTGATCTGTTGACAGAGCGACACTGGCTAATTTTACCAGCTGTTACATCACAGATAAATAACATTTTTTGATGGATAGGCAGGTGTCTGTCAAAGTGGATCACTGAAGTAGATTGTCTGGCCTCATCAAACTGTGAATCTTTTACAAATACCATTAAATGTATTGTTTGGTAATAAGTACCTAAGTATTCTCTCTCGTCTTTTTGAAAAAGGTATTATTTTTATAATTAATCTGCTGGTCATATTTGATTAGCATTAGTTGGTAAACTGATACACTTGAAACACCATTGAAATTTCTCAAATGTCTTCTTTTTGAAAAAAAGAAAGAGTGGGAAAATATTGATATTTCTATTCAAATTGGAAAAATTGAAATGACCCCTTGCGTCATGTATCATTATGATATTTACTGGGAATAATAATGCGATAGAAAAATATATCTATATAAAATTTCTAATGGAAAATGTTAATTAACTGCTTAGTTTGTCTTCCCGTCATAACTGTTTGTGACGCCTATTTTCTTATGTCAATAGACATTGTTAGCAAATGCAAGCAATTTGTCGTTGCAGTTTTTGCCTGAGGACAAACTTAACTGTTAAAATGTGTGACTGGAATATTTCAATTTAGTAGTTTATGAAAAAGTTTGTTTTAATAATTCTAGATGTTTACATTATGATATGTATGTTACAAAACATATAGTGTTATTCTTAAAGTGTGATATTTTTCGAGCTACAGATGCCAATGGGTTAAACCTGTAATTTAAGCAATTCTTTGGAAACAGGTGATCTAAATCAACATGCGGCAATTGCTGTATTTGATTAACGTCGATTGCTAGTCTCTGCAACATGATGTGGTGGCGTCAGATTGACTTAATCAGATTTATCACCGAGTGAAATGGCGTAATTATACCTACTTACCCCATGTGCTGACCATGCTGGGTCTGTGCATCTAAGATATGTGTCAGTCGAGAATTTCCTCGTTTATCATAGTTTTCAGATTAGTGATACAATAATGGCTTAATGACAGATTTTTGTCATTTTGCGTTACAAGCAATGGCGGAGGATAACGAATTGTGTGTTTTGTCTCAATTGCGTTGAGGGTTGGATAGTTTGTCATGTTAAAGAAGGGTGGTATTGATGATTTCATTGAAGTGAACATCTAGATGATGGATTGAATGCTCGTGATAGTGTACATAATGGCTGTAATGCAGTATTTACAAAAGTGTGCATTGTCACTGTAATGCAATATCTGCAAGAACAGAATTCTGTGCATTTCTGAATGAAGAGAGCTTTGTTGAATTACTTTGTATAAATGTATTACTTACGTTGGATTCATTCTTGGATTATAACTTGCAAAATATAACATTTTCAAACGTACAATCTCCAATCATTTAACCATGAAAGAAGTGAAAGGACAAGAAATACAGATGGAAGAGATACAAGAGCTACAATCAGAAGACACGAAGCAACTCGGAACGGAGTCTACAAGCCCAGATAGAAGCCCAAAGAGCGTCAAATTCCCCGCGTCACCTGACCCTAACGACGACAGTAGCGATGAATCGATCAAATCTCAGTTAGAAATCATCAAGAACTGTGACGCTTGCAAGGCGATGTATCTCTACGCCACTCACATGGCACAATCCCCCCCAGTTGACGGGGTCTCCGTAAAATCCGACATGGCTTCGACCACCATGAAGGACTGCAGTGAGTGCCGGACCATGCAGAAACAGGCCGACGCTCTGGGGGTGACCGTGGGCGGGGGGCGGCGGAGGCGCTACTGCCACCCGCCCACAGCCGCAGCAAACATTTCGACTGCCACGTCGTCGTCGCTATGGGACCTACGGGGGCCGGGGGTGGCCGGGCTGCCGGGCTGTGCCGGGGTGCAGCAGCCACAGGACTGCCGGGCCTGCCACATCCTCATGCTGTACTGGTGGTGGCTCAACTCCCAGCAGATGGACGTGTCCTACTGGATCAAGTACTATAAGGTTGTGGAGATCGTATGATATTATTCTATGTACTAGTGCTGCAGCAAACTATAATTGCTCATTCAGGGACTAGCAAGCAAAATCGGTTTTGACTATGGCTATGCTATGTAAAGTATAATTATCTAACGTATTATCATTGTGATAGTAGAATACTTACACACGCAAAGTCATATAATTTAGTGTTGTGTTGGGCCATTTATGAACGTAATGTCTTATTTATTGTTACTTATCGTTTGCCTATAAGGTTGATTAGATCATATGATACCATTCTATGTACTACTAGTGCTGCAACGATATATCGGACGATTGGTTAGTCGCTCGTTCAGGGACTAGCAGACAAATCCGGTTGATCTTTTGAATATGGCAATGCCGTCTAGTGTATAATTATCTAAAGTATCATCACTGTAATAGTAGAATACTTACACATGCAAAGTTATATAATTTAGTGTTGTGTTTTCCGGGCTATTTATGAACGTAATGTCTTATTTTTTGTTACTTATCATTTGCCCAGCACCGATAATCTATATTGAAATGTCACCGATATGGAGCACTATAAAATACCTGAGATGGCCATAAAAAAGTATTTAGAAATGGTTTTAGTCAGATATATTTGAAAGAATATCTTAAATTTTCTGAACAGATAAGAATTGTGTAATGACACTGTATAGCTGAATTATGTAGCAAAAGGTGTTTGATCATTGGACCAATGCCATTTTTGGTCACTGAATGTATCCATTGTTTATGTTTAGATTATTATAAAGTGTTAAAACATATCTTCTGTTCATGATATTCCTATTACTGCTCTCAAAATGTGCTTTTGGGCACGGTGTAAACAGGTTTAGAGACTCATATGTTGGAATACCCGATAAGAGTTGATGTTGCACAAACCATCGCTAATCTGTTCGAACTGCCTGCAGCAAAAAGTTGTAGTGTCCCACAGTCCCCAGGGATTTGAAAAAAAAAAATCTATATAGTGTCAAAGTGGTCAAGTATATTTGCTATTGAACTACTTGACTTGTGTAATGTTGTTGTCATTCCCACTCATTAAAACAAGCCAATACAAACGTTTGTGAATGACCCAATCAAAAGTTAACACATTTACGTTTGCAATGTTTCCGTTCTGTGTGCAGCTGTTGCTGAAGAACTATGAGGCTGACATCGACGCCCTCAACAAGACCCAGAAGCACCAGGTGGAGAAGGCGGAGGTCGCCCAGGGAGTCGACATGAAGGTGTCCGCCAAGAAACTCAAACAGGAACAGGTATTGTTTTACCATTTTACCAACAACCAGTTTGATGATTCATGTGTGTAATTTTGAATCGGGTAAATGTTTTGAAACAACAGTGCCGCATATGTGAAGATATTGCACTAAAAGTGGACTGTTTCATTACCGGTAGGCATAGATGTATGAGGTTTTTTACTTGTCTAATGAACAACATTTTGTAGGAGCGTGAGATGAAGAACTTCCTGGAGCACCAGAAGCAGGACATGAAGCTTCTGAAGCAGGAAGTGGACATGATGCCCAAGGATCTGCGGCGTGAGGCGTTCAGGAGGAAGAAGGATGAGAAGGAGATCGAGCAGGAAGAGAAGGTCAGTTAAATGATGATTATAAGATGAGAATCTTGTATATAGTCTTAACATCAAATACTGTTCTTTGTGCTATTGTTGACAATGTCACAAGCTAGTGGTGTCATTGTTTTGTTACCATAGAAACGGTCATTGTTTGTTTTGTTGCCATAGAAACGGTCGTTCATGGTGCATGGTTTGTTTTGTCACCATAGAAACGGTCGTCAATAGTGCATTGTTTGCTTTGTCGCCATAGAAATGGTCGCTCATGGCGCATTGTTTGTTTTGTTGCCATAGAAACGGTCGTTCATGGTTCAGCAGCAGGAGAACATGGACAAGGCGATGAAGCGTCTCGCCGACCAGCACCGGGAGAAGATCGCGCTGCTCGAGCGACAGTTCCTGCAGCAGAAACAGCAGCTGCTCAGAGGTTAGCGGCTCTTTATTCACTGCAAACTCTCAATGTTCTCAGGGTTTCAACTAATACTGTAACAATCTACACCCTGAATATCAAGAGCTCAATATATTGTTCAGAACTTGTTTTGAGCCCATGAGACCAAGCCGATTAGGTCAAAATGATACATAATGCATTAGCTAAAATTGACCCCATTTGAACTATCTTTTGCAAGCTCTCATTGGTCGCTGCATTCTGGGCCATTTTGCATATTTCCTGCTTCAGGGGAAAAAAAAACAATGCCATGCTTTTTAAGACAATATTTGAAATGTATTTTCACTAAAAGCGAAACATTCAACGAGATATCTATAATTTGTGAATATAAAGGTAAGTTAATGAGGAGGAGGAGTCAAAGAAAATTTGACAGGTCAAAAGTCTCTCCAAATTAATGAGAGCTTTGCTCTGATAGGCTAGCTTTCTAGGTTACAGTTGGGAAGTCCTTAGAAGCTCGTGTTCGTTGACCCTATATCATATAGAGTGACGATCTTCTGTTGCTCATTATGACCTAGATTCATTATATATCTTGGGTGAACTACCACTTTTGTCGTACGTTTATGAACAACGTTTTCTCATGCGTGACATCTCCAAATTTTCCTCTTTAGCTTTTAAATGTGTTTTTGAACAGTTTATCTAAATTCTAATATACAATAAGCAGTAGTTTTGGTAGTGGATATTATCAACCAAACTCACAGATGTGATATTTAAGGGGAGAAACATGGTTTTCCTTATCTATTTCACCTCACTACAATGATTTAAATTGCCTGGGATTACAATTTGTAACATCGCGTCTGTGAAACCTCCCTATTTGTTGTGACAATAAGCAGTAGTTTTGTAGTCGATATTATTAACCAAATTCACAGATGTGTTCTTTATAAGGGCAGAACCATAGTTTTCTTCATCTATTTTACATCACTACTGATGATTAAAATTGCCTGGGATTAAAATTTGTAACATTCCGTCTGTGAAACCTCCATATTTGTTGATCAACATGTTTCTTCAATCACAACACTGAATTTACCTTACTATTTACAGTTTCGGACAAATGTCTATGTCCATCCATGACATTTGTCCGAAACTGTAAATATTAAGCTAAATTCAGTGTTGTGATTGAAGAAACATGTTGATCTATGGCTATAACCAACACGATGAACTCGTTCAAAGACTCCCATGTTTATTGCTGCCTGTTTTAGCGCGCGAGGCAGCCATCTGGGAGTTGGAGGAGAAGCAGCTTCAGGAGAAACACCAGCTCGCCAAGAGGCAGCTCAAGGACTTCTTCTTCCTCAAGCGACACCAGATGCTCAACAGGCACGAAAAGGTCAGAGACCGCAGAGTTGCTTTATATAAATACCGATGTTTTTCCTTCCTGAGTACTATTTTTGACTTCAGACCAAGTGTTGTGTCGTACTGGAGTGCAAATACCATTACATGAGTATAACGTGAAGATTAGTTTCATTGCATGTATATCCATTTGTACAGACTAAATATTATGTATGTATATTACATGAGTAATTTGACCTTGAGCTGAGATTTGATTGCTGATGAAGTGATAGGAGATGTTGATTTGACGAGAACAATGAGAATAGAATTGAATTTGACTAATGGAACTTCAATATAATTACTACCGTAAAAACAGAACCACATTGGTGTATGATAAGTAGCCTTTATCTGTTTGTTTTTTGCAGGAAATGGACCAGATGAAGCGAGTGAACGCGAGAAAGGAAGAGGAGATGCTACGTAAACATCAACTGGAGAAGCGACGTCTGCCAAAAGTATGAGTTAAAACGTTTTGCTGACAATCTGACATTTATTAGTTTTAAGTCATTGATAACAACATTTTACCAATTCGCCCAACGTATAATATGTGTCACCTTGTTTATGCTAAATTAGAGAGATCGAGTGTTATGTCCAATGTTTCAGGATGAGTGTCATTCACTAAACGATCATCGTCTTAATGTAATACACAGGTCAATATAAAAAAATAGTCATATACGTTGCATGTGTGGCGCTGTATCTCTTCTATAGAGTACAAACGTGGATAAATCTAGCACAGATATATGTAATACAGTAGAACCTCCAATTAAGACCACCTCTGTGTTGAGACCACGTCTATAACAAGACCACTTTTCACGGTCCGTAACCTTCATAAAGCTACCAAAATGACCCTCTGTAGAAAGACCACCTCTCTATTGAGACCACCTAACACTGGGCCCAAACGCAGTCCCACTGTAATATACCATCGATTTTTTTCTGTCTCCAGGTTCAATAAAATAGAATTGTATATGCCATTCACGGGCTCAGTGTGCACTAAAAAAAAACTCGCGCGATGTGTGTGCGTCGCTCTACCATTGATTTCTTGCGGTCCTAAAAGAGAGAGGTTCCACTGTAATATACCATCGATTTTTTGTGTCTCCAGGTTCAGAAGAATGAGATGAAGACGCGGCACCAGCTGTTCAAGCAGAGTCTGCGCATCTCCGGGGTCACGTCGATAGAGTCCGAGCGTGACAAGATCAGAGACGTGAGAAACTTTTTTTTTTTTTTTTTAATTAAAAATTCAAAAAGAAACTAAAAAAAGATACATTTACAAAATGAAAAGGTTATGGTAAAAAGTGTCTGAAAATTTACAAAATACATTTAAATACATATCTCATGCAAAATACTATCAATAAATCTGATATTTAAAATCTCGCATGAGAATCTCACGTGAGAAACTTGTACATAATCATAGATAATAGGGTCAAAATAGTGAAAGTTGATAGAAAAAAGTGTTTTTCTTTAATCTACCTCTTAAATGCCTTATATTGCTGCAAAAAAGTACTAATTTATCCCTGGGGCAATGATTCTAAATGGTTATTTTTTTGCTCATTAAGGAAAATCAAATGTTTTTTGATTTATAAATTTGAATAGTTAAATTGCGACACATTCGACATATAATTTTAATGAACTGTACATGCTAGTCACACAGTCAAAAGTAGTTAAATAAATTACTAATTTTATGTTTAAAGTTATCGAAGAAAAAACAAAAGAAAGTGGTTGGTGCATTACTTTTCCTGTTTTATTTGATTGTGTTTTGTTGAGAGAGAATTAAGAAATATTCGTCATAAAACAATTTTGAAATTCCAAGAAATGGATTTATAAGGATTTCAAAAATTAGATATTTTTCACAATTTATTATGAAAATCATTCGAAGTGAAAAATGAGTGCCATAGCTCCATTATATAATGTCAACTTGCTCATGTCTAGAAATAACCAAAATATAACTTTTTTTATTTGTGGTTTGTACAGTGAGAAAGAACTGGCAGCAAAATTGTCAAAAAGTTTTGATTTTATCAAATGCTTTTCAACTCTACAGAGTCCAAATCATATGATCAGGACTCTGTAGAGTTGAAAAGCTTTAATAAAATCAAAACATTTTGACAGTTTTGTTACATTTTGCGAACTGTAGCATGTTTCACTTTGGTTTTTAGCTCACATGCTGTGAAACAGCACGTGAAATTTTGTGATCACCTTCAATCCATCATCAGTATATGATCCGTCCATCAACAATTCACCTTGTTTTTTTAAATAAACCGCTTTGTGTGTGTTTGGGGCTTCAGTTTTAGGAACTATAGGTTGAAGTCCATTTGTTGTTTTCAAGTTGGATTTTTAAATACATGTGTATGGTAGATTTATTATTTTCCTCTTTCACAACACAAAGAATTTCTAATTGTTTGTTGCAGTAGTAGACGAAACTGTCAAACAATTAGAAATTCTTTGTTGCGTTGTGAAAGAGGAAAATAATAAATCTACATAATTACCAACACGACGATAAACTCATTCAATGATGCACATGTCTGGTTTTTATGCTGCAGTTTGAGGAGTCCGAGAAGAAGCGCATGAAGGCCGAGCAGCTGAGACAGGAGCTGAAGCACAAGAAGCAGTGGGACGACCTGCAGGCCGGAAACGAGGCCGCCGTCAGGGAGCTAGAGCAGCTGCAGGTAAAGTCACAACGTCCCCGTGCTGGCAAGTGTCAGTCACATTGACGTACATGAGAGTTTTCAGGGTTTTCCCTGATTTCAGGGATTTCCAGCTTGGGTTTTCTCTGATTTCAGGGGTTTCCACCATGGGTGGTAATAGATAACAGATAGGCTTTGCCCAATATTAGTTCTTTCACGCAGTATTTCAGGGTTTTTCATTGAGTCCCACTCTCATGTATGCAATGTCCTCGTGAAGGGTGTTGGCACCTGGGCCCCAGCATCATGATGCGAGGAGGGTGTGTAAAAATGCAGACATGCAAGGTCATTTTGACAGTTTTACGTCCATGACACTCTTCGAGCAGCTGCAGGTACGATGGATTGGTGACAGGAGGGAGGTTCGTAAAGATATTGTACCGTATACAACCATCCAAGCGCCCAGGGCCGTTAAATTGAAATTTTCTCCAACTGGGAGGTGGGTGGGCTGTTACACGGGAGTGCTGTCACTACATAATATTCTTATGGACATTTAAAGAAAAAGAGGGGGGAGGGCTGTTACGCGAGGGTGGGCACTTGGATGGTCGTATACGGTATGTACCGTTCTCTACTGCTTAAATGTTTGAAACATGTCGTTTCGCCATGGTAAGCTACATGGCTACATCGGATGTTCCACTGTATGGTCAGAATGAAACAATAACAACAGAGGGAGAGAGATACTGCACTCTGTTCCAGCTACTCCAGCCTCGTTGTGAACCATACAGTGGAACATCCGAAGAAACCATGTAGTTTACCATGGCAAAACGTCGTGTTTCAAACATTTAAGCAGTAGAGAATGGTATATACAATGTTATTAGCTGCAGGTATCATGTGGAACCTTCATGTCCTTTTGCTGTGTGTGGGTGTGCTGCTGGCAAGTGTGAGTCGCTGTGGTGTGAAATGATCTATTTGTAGGATAGTGTCAGCTGAAACAGTTGCAGCGAAGCCTACACTGTCTGACATGTATGTGAAGGTTTACATAAGTGTATTTTAACTTGTGCAGCATGTACATAGTTATGTCTGTCTTGCGACTTTCGAACTATTTGGTAGGATTTGTTATTTGGAAACAAAATCTGAAGAAATTGTGTATAGATACTGAAGAATCTGAATGAGTTAAAGTTAAGTTGCTCGTAAAATCACGAATTAAATGAAAATGTTAACACCATTGCAGGATAAAAAGCAAACAGTTTTGAAAGAATGGTTTGAAGTAGGTATCATTGTGGGGTTGATATATTTAAGATTTCTTGTTTGTTAATGTTATTATTATATGTGTATCTGATAATGAGAAGAGAATAGGTTTTGAAGATTATGCTTGGGATGTTTCATAAGATTATACGCCGTCTATTTGAGAATTCTTTTCTCTTTCTTTCCTGTGTCAAGCAAGCTGTATTGACATAGCTTAGACAGATTTTACAACCCTAAGTTCCCTTTAACTATGTCAAGTGGCCCTGACAGAACTCAAACTCACGACCCCTCTGTACAGAGACAACAGTTCGTCCGTGTAACCTTTTAACAGCCCGCAGCTTGGGATGATGGTGTCATTCTGGTCTCACAACCTTGAGTTCATGAGTTCAAGTATCGCCAGGGCCACTTGATATAGTGGCATGGAACTTGTTTTCAGCTATGTCAATACATTGGTAGGAGCTTGCTTGCCATAGAAAAGAGAGCGAGAAGAATAAAAATAAAGCAAACTTGGGAAAAACACATTAGAAAGTACCAGACGTCATTTTGTGTGCTGCAAATGACAAATAGTGCCTTATGATCAAAGTGACTTTGTTTTCCTGTTGTGGCTACCGTCTTTTCCACCATTTAATAAAATTTCAAAAGTTTCAAAAGTTGGAATGACTCCATTTGGCTTAATCTTTCTAACTTTTGAAACTTTTGAAAATTCGATTAAATGGTGCAAAAGACGGCAGCCACAACGTGATAAGAACCACATGCAACCAAATGATATATCTTTATAGTACAATTATATTCTTCTCTCTCTTCTATGGCAAGCAACCTTCTACCCACTATATTGACATAGCTCTTGAAGACACATCTTCCATTTGACTATATATAGAAGAGAGAGAGAAGAATATAATTGTATCCACAAGCAAACTTGGGAAAAACACATTCGAAAAATCTTTATAGTAATTTGTGTTTGTTTTCAGAATGAGAAGCGTAAGATGCTGATGGAGCACGAGACTCAGAAGATTCGGGAGCAGGACGACCAGTACAGCGCCGAGATGAAGGACTGGAAGATGCAGCTCCGGCCACGCAAACTGGTACGTGCTGACAAGATCACGCAGTGTATGTGTGCACGCGTTTACAGTCACGATCATTATAGCTCAGGCCCCGCAAACTTGTATGTATACAGATGATCACTGCAGCAGGGCCACGAATAGGAGAAAAATCATACTTGTCCATCCTGAAAAATATACCCGTTCTTACTAAGATTTACATTTCCAAATTAACAAATTTCATGTAAATTCAATTGAAACTGATGATGCCTGGGGTGACTGAGAATACTCGTCCATAGGACAAGTAACTCAAATATTTTACACGTCCTGATAACTCGTATACCCGTCTCGGACGATAGCCCTGCTGCAGAGTCTACACATAAATGATCACTACCGCTCAAAAACAATCACTCAAAGGAATTATACTCGTTTTACGAATGCACAATCGCTTTAGAGTTTACAAGGGCACAATCATTATAGCTCAGGCCTTGTGAACCTCTATGTATATATGATCAATATGTCATAAAAACTAAATAAATGAAAAAGAAAAAAAGAGGAGAAAAATAAAGTTCTAAAAATGGAACATCAGAATCAATTAATGTTTGAATAGTTACAACCTTTTCCTATCCAGAGTTATTTTCCCTCAGATTTCACAAATCAGGCCTTAAATGTACAGTGATAACTTATAGAATTAAGTCACAAACAATTCAAATGTGCGTATTGCCACACCAAATCCTGTTTTGTTTTGTCAGCAAAATGTGTTTAAATTGAATAATTATAGATACAGTTATCTTAGAATGCACTACGTTTTGCATTCAAAGTGAGAAATTATTTCTTTCCTTGATTGATAAATAATGTTATTTTCTCTTTTATATGATGTAACACAAAGATAATTTTACAAACATGACTTTACTCTTCACAATATTTACACTCAAACTTGCTCAGGAAATATACGGGGAGAATGGTGTCCATAATTATTACGACTTTTCCATCCTTCTGTGTAAGTTTTATCTTTATACAGTGAAGCGTTATTCTTTTTGTTATAACGTGGTTAAGTGATATAAACCGCCTTGGTTATTCGGTGGCTAGTATGAAAATACCATACCTGTAAAAAATTAGAGAATTCCTACCCTCTGTAATAATTTTTACTGGGCAATTAGCATTCAGAATATTTTCACCATTGTGGTTTATTTTCTGTCACGTTTCAAATACAGACTCGAGTCGGTAAATTTATATCAGACTGTCAGGGATGGGTCTTCAACATATCTGCCAATCATAGTATTCTAGACCACTTTGTAATACTTCAAATTAATCCCTCAGTTTATGGAGTGAACTTCAAGTTCATCATCAGAACTCGTGCTATGTACTGCATATCAAATATAACCAAGGATAGATAGAGCTATCAGTATTCAGTATTCAATTATAATGCAGTGTAGTCAATCTTCGTTATGGGGATATCGGGACTCAAGATACATTGTGATTTTTTAAAATGCTTTTGTACTTAGCTGATCCGATTACTGTATAACTCTTCAATGTACTGAAAGTCTTCTGCTTGCTGATTGCTCATATGATGCCAATATAGCGGTATAAAGGTTTGTGTTTGCCGTGGGACGAATGATAATAAGTTTATAGAAGCTATGAGTTGTTTGATTTGCCCACACTATTTCTCTGACTAACTACTAAGCTTCTGATTGCCTAAACAGCATAGTGGCAGAGAATTTCTATGCAACCAAATTCAAGAGAAATCAAAATACGCAATGTTATCAAATTGAAATTATAATTCTTTTTTTTTTGAATAAATCATTCATTTTGTGCAACACGTCCATGTTATTAAGTTCATTTAGTTCATTTTATCTCTTTTCATCTACTTTCATTTCAGAACTATGACCCCCCCCCCCCCCTAATATTTTATATATGTATTATTGATGTATGCCTACTCTATTCTGCTGTTCAAAGGATTTATTTCTAAATTTCATTTTAATACCACCAAGCGCTTTTGTCTACAGATTACCTCTTCAGTCCTTCTTGAGTCGCTTCATTTGTGTCTTGATTTGAAGAGATTCTTTTGAAGATGAAAGTGTTCAGTGGTACTGAAATTCTAAATTTGATATTATAGAAATAAAAAGTCAACAGTGGAATACAAGTACAAATACCATAGCCAAAAAAACAAAAGAAACGATCTGCTGATGCAGGCCGAAGAATTTCTACCAGCAGCCATATCTGTATAATATCCTTTCTCGTGACTAGGCTCTTGAGGAAAGCTTCGCCAAGCACTTGGCTGCCTACATGGACCTAAAACAAATCAGTGACAAACCCACTGATATGTTGACGCTTCCAACAGCCAATGAATGAGCTGTTTACATCAAGCGACCAATCGTACGAAAGCTGGTACACTGTTTGAATTTTTGTTTGGTTTCAGTGCGTCCGCTTCTTATTAATTCTTGGGGTGTGAGATTTATCAAGTCTAAATATATTTCCTTATCTCTTTATGTGTCAAAGCTCACATAAGAATCTCAGTTAGTTCAATTTCGGTACTTTGTAAGCAATGCAATTAAAAGTGGGCTGTTGGGCGCTTAGCGATTTATCGAATAATTAATTCTGAAAATATCAAATTACCGGTAACGGTGTATAGAATTATAAATTCTGCTGATCTAATTTTGTAATTAATTCTCTGCGTTTGCTTCGACTTCTCAATTCAATAATGCTTTGTAAATCTCACTCTCTTGTTTGGTTCCTCTTCATTAAGAATTCTGAATTGATTAATGAATCTTTCCTTTTTCACGTGCAGTAGGGTGTTGTGTTAGAGACGACTTCGTGCAGACAAATAACAGTAGCTAAACAACCAGCGCGCTTGATTCTAGAAGTGTTTACCTTCCATTTCTTGTTCTTGTAGATACTTACAAAGCTAGCTTTCACCATTAATGTGATGTCTACTAAAGCTTGCAGTTTTTAAAGTATTAAACATTAATCAAACTCTTAAGATTATTTTCCAGTAATAAACAGTTTGAAAGCTATTCTTAATGATTGTACTTAAAATACATCATTCATTTTTTCATTCCTTGTTAAAAACAAAACAAAACAACTAATTATTTTTAAATGAAGTAGAAATCCATTGCATACATGTATGAAGCGGCCCAGTATGCACAACTACAATAGGACATTCTTTATCATTGTTTTGTTTTAGTAAAATGTTAAGAATATAAACATATATACAATATATACAAAATATAAACAATTGTTGAATTAATTTGATTTCATTAGTATTTTATCTCAATTTCATCACATGTAAAATGGGCTTTGTATCCATAATAATCACTGCAGAAATTGTCTGTCCTCTGACAGTGAAAGAAACCTGCTTCACAGCTTTTATTTGATGATGTATTATTTTTTCCATTATTCTCACTATGTTTTCACTAACTGCTTCATTCTTAATGTTTCCAAAGTGTGCCCCATATTAATGTCAGCTTTATGCTTTCAATTACTTTTTGTGTGGTTTTAGAAAGTTTGCTTTAACAATCATGACAATCATTTATGACCTTTTGAAAATTGTGTATGTATAAATGTATAGACAGTTTCAATATTTAGTGCAAGTGTTTGTTATGATTATGAGTTTGGAAAAAGGCTAATCTAACTACGTACTTTAGCTTGAAATAATATATTGTGTAGGTTTCCTAATGTATCAATTGAAGTCCAGTACACACGATTTCATTCTTCATGTGTACATTTCGGCGTACATGATAATTGTGACTAACAGTCCATTACACTAGACTAGTAGTACTGCTATACCACAGCTGATAATACATTTCCAATATTTTTGTGTCAAAACTTTGTAGTTTACTGGAGAGATTGGTCATATTTTACATTTATAATGCATCATTGAACTCAGACACAAGAAATCGGTGAACATGTAGAAAATAACTTGCAAATTTTTGTACAAAATCTACCAACAAAGGTAGTAACACCAAGCTCCAGCTACAATGGTCTCTTGGGTCAAACATATTTACATGCGCTACTATGGACATACCATGTAGATAGACAGGAAAGGCTGCATTGCATTGCAAAGCCTTTTCTTCAAATTCCTTTTAATTAACATGCTCATTAGTAAAATTCAATCAGATTTCATATATTATACTTAACAAAAAAATAACACAATCCATATTCACTCATCTGATTAAAAGAATTACTTGAGATGCCATATGCAAGATTGTCTTCAGCTATCAGTCAATATAGTTGTAGACATGTGCCTACTATAGAGTACAGAGAGAGATGACTAATGGGAAACTTTTGTATGTTTCAAATGCCTTGCAACCTTTATATTTAGGCCTGATATCGTTTAACATTAAGTAGCTATACCATTGTCACAGTCAAACAACAGATTCACAACACCATTACTGAATATGCATAATTTAAACATCATGCTTGTTGCCATGGTTATTGACGTGCTTGTTGCCATGGTTTCAGGCCCTTGAGGAGGAGTTTGGGCGGCAGCTAGCCGAGCAGGAGCGATTCTACGGCGGAGTCTTCGTAGCCGGGGACCAGTCTGGGGGCAGCAGTGGGGGTGAGGGGGGTGCGGCCCGCTCCAGCAGCCGCGGCCACCACCACCACCATCACCACCACCAGCACAACAGGGTGTCGACCGCTATGTAGAGGAGGAGTCGCAACTGTTATGTGACGATTGTTGTTTGGTTGGCGGCGGTGAGTTAGTACAATCCATACATGTGTGTAGCAGAGGACTGGTGTGGATCTTGTTCATAGTCGTAGTAGAGAATGCTTATGCGGGAATAAATGAAGTGTCACTTGAAAGGAGATTTGTATTCATGAATGTCTTGATAATGATGATGATGATGATGATGAGAGGAAAAACGCTGCAATATATAGGACCAAGATATATTTGGATCCCTTTCGAGATTTGTTTGAAATGATTTTTTTTTTGTAAAAGGGATTGAATAGATATTCTGTCTTTATGGCTGTGCGATTATTTTGTATATTTTTGGCATGATTGAATCATGGCTGTTAGAAATTTATTGTAAAGTAATGCGAAAGTAAAAAGCAGATATGATTTCTACAAAATGCCTTTTATTTTTGAAAAGTTTGTGTCATTGTGTCTGCATTTTCTACAAACCATTCTGTATGTATTTTACCTCTAAATTGTGCAAAATAGCATGTTATCTCTGTAAAACACATTGGCATTAAATCTTTGAACTGTAGATGTGTTTAAAGTTAATTGTCACTTTCTATTACTTTCCAATGAGTTTTGCAGCCTTCTTGCCAACAGACAGTGTGATAGTGTGAGTGCATTGTGTATCTGGCTGAATATTCAAGTTGTGTGCAACTTTTGATGTATAATTTGATTAAGACAACTTGAGAGCATTGATTCCTTCTCTGTATTTATAGTATTGGTTCATGGATTCAGATTATTGTCAACCGTATTTCATTGTTAAAATAGAAAGTCCATTTTTTATGAAGAAGAGAGAAAAAGAATGAGTTAATGTTTGTTTTTCCAGAACAAAATTCTAAGCACTACCTGATGCAATGAATATTTTTGTGAAACGTATTGTTGAAAACCTGTATTGGTGCATTGTAGTACATGTACCAAAAAAATCCGTAGAAATATTGTATTGTGCGTATACATGTATGCAAGAATAATATGTACAAAATATTGAATTACTGTCAACTAATTTTATTATGTATGTTTATTGAAATTGAAATTAGAACTAAACTAAGTACATATTAAGTAATAGGTGAATATTCATTGTTGAATGAAAGTTGATTTGTGTAATCTTGGGAATACAAATCAATATAAATTGAGGTGCTATGTACATACCACTATAAAGCTTCAACTGTCATAAAATAAATAGAATTTTTCTTATCTTAGTTTAGCTTATCACATTTTACTGTCTAAGTAGGGAAATTACTTCCTTTGCATAATTTCTATATAATTTCTAAACAAATAACATATATTGTGACAAATGAAATTCGTATGAATTGTCAAAA
>CM032668.1:41186632-41198244 GCA_019095985.1 Streblospio benedicti | reverse complement strand
ATTACTGATGATCGCCTTATTTATTGTTATACGGTCCCTCAAACGTCCACATCTCCCTATAAGTTCATAAACATATTTAACCAATGCTATAGAAAGCAACAATGTAAACCTTTTTCTAATTGTTTGGCTGTCCACCGCCTCTGAGTTCTTCAATGATGTTTTTCGAGTTATTGTTTTTAAATCGTCCATCTTCGCACAGACAGATCTTTCTTCCTTGAAAATCTGTCATTCGTTGAATATTGAATAACTGTACCAGATCTGACGCTGTCACCATAATCGCAGCAGCCATACAAATGAAATTTTGTTTCTTTTTCATTCTTTGGGATTGTACACATCTCTGCAAAACACAAGAAGGACATGAAAATAATTTAACTGGAATCATATATTATACATGCTAATCAAAATTCATGGAAACAATCTCTCGTGAATACATTTTATTTCTCCCGCAAATACACCTATTCGTCACGTGATGGTGGTGTGACGTCATCGGCGACGACTGGGCGGATTTTCGAGAAGGCTGGCAATGCGATGGCTCCCACGTTTTTGTCGAGGTCCGGAATGAGGCGTTTGAAGGAGATTGCCTCTCTGATCTTCCTCTTGAATGTGCTCTGGTCACGATCCAGGATCTTGATGTTTTCTACTGTGATGTGATCGCTTTCTCGGACAGGTTGGTAGAGGTGTAGAGAAAAGTGCGAGGAGGTGCTACTGGGACGTCTGTGTTGGTCGAACCTGGTATCTAAAGTTTTTGATGTTTAGCCAATATCCTTTGGAGCCAGATCCCCCACAGTTTATTCATCAAGATCCTATACCGTGACCAAAGCACATTCGAGAGGATGATTAGGGAGGCAATCTCCATCAAACGCATCAAGCCGGACCTCAACAAGAAGGTGGGGTCAGCCGATCTGCCAGGCGTATATTCCAACATCCTACCAATGATGACGTCACACCACCACAATCGCCACCACCATCGTCTCTGTTGGGAAGCTGTTACCATCAATTTCCCCCTCATTAAGAGATAGCATGTTTATGATTGTGGCAATGTAGGTAGTGGTGAATAGGAATTCGTCTTGAATAGGTAACACACACACCCCCCTTCATTTCACATAGACGATGGTAGCTGCCAGGCCAGATTTGTCATTTCGGGTTGGATCATGGGTCATCTGGCCTTTGTAGCATCCTATGGTCTTTCTGCTTAATTCTGGCCTCGTCTCCTGTTTTGGGAGGATGTGTAGTTGACATATTAAACCGTAAATGAGCCACTACTGTTACAATAGGAAGTTATGGAAGGATGAAACAAAAGCATCTGTTTCATCAGTTTGGTTGTGGGCAATACTGCACGATGCTTTGTTCCTCAAGAAAACTGCCCTCTTCTGTCTGGTTCAAATTTTTTAATCATTTCTCTGGAGAAAGGATTTGTGGTTTTGTGGTCTCTGGGCTCCAGTTATGGATTATATAGCTACCCCAGACCAATGGAAATTCAGCAGCTAGGAGCTACTAATCTACCATTTACTTGGTTTGTGGATCATCTGGAGAGCTAACTCGACCATACTAGGGTCCATCTGCATCGCATGCGATGTTCATAAAGATGTTTCTGTGTTATGATATGGTATGTTTGAGATGGCACCGGTGGACTTCATCATTTGAAAGGAGGCAACTTGCTTAATATTCCTTGACAGAAAGGGTGCATTTGTAATCTAGAATCTCTGTGTGAGAGGAAACATTTAGGTTGTGTCGAATACCATCGGTGCACTAATAGAAGAGTCAAATGCAAACCCTGAGTCGGTTTCAAGTAGTCTTTAGCATTTCTTTGGGACAACCGACTAAAAATTTAATCATGGTTTTAAGCAGACTCGACCCCACTCATGATTTGTGCACGGCTCTAATGAGTCTGCATTTTGAGTAAGGTGCAGCCTTTAATGTTCTTCTATGAAATGGGATGGTGGGGCCGGTGGGTAATATAAGATAAACTAGTACAGCATAAAATCTTACTGGAAGCTATGTACATATTTTACCTTTATCTTCTTCTATTTGTGTGTCATCGCCACAATCGAGTGATAGAAGCACCACTTCTGTACCATCCACTGATTCTATGCATTGTTGTCTGCATTTTTTATCCTTACCATCTAGCTTTTGTTTTGCGATACTGTTGACTGCAATTTCAACTCTTTCGACGTTTTCCCAAACCCTAAATGTATACATGAAAACTATTATACATACTTTAAATCAAAACATTTTACATGAAAGGTTAGTAAAAAGTTATAAGGGATAAGTGATAACTTTTCAGCTATGAAGATCAACATGGTTTATTCGAAACCAAACTTTTATCAACGGTAACTTTTTTATTGTAATATATTTTAGGCGTACCAACGTATAGTAATGAATAGTCACTATAATATGTTCCGTAATTCTATTACATGGAAAAGCGATTCATTCTAAACAGCATTAGACTGCGCAGGATGTGATACATGTGAAATAATAATATGATAAGGGTAGGCAGGTAAAGCATGGGAAAGCCACGGAATCGAACTCACGATCTCCTGTGCACTACTTCGGACCAGTGATATGTCCGTAGACAGACGCTCTTATCTTGGACCAATTTTTCTACACATCCGGAGAGACAGGAAGTTCCATACCCTTAGTGCGCCAGGGACACGGTTGGGATCAGTTCACGCAATCTTTCCCGTCTACAATGACCCCATAGTCAGGTTTCGGTGACCAAGAGACCATTAAGAATAATCAGATCCAATTACAACCATCTGTCGCAAATCACTCACATCTAACTGCTTCAACGAAGCACCCGGGCCGGTTTGTTTTCACCAATGTGAAATAATTCAGGTAGGCATGTAAACTTTTGGAAAGCCGCGGCATCGAACTCACGATCTCCTGTCCACTACATACCGGTCATATATGCATAGACATGCGCCCTTATCCATGGGACCAGCTTCCCTACACGTTCAGAGGCGTGGCAGTATCACATTTTGCGGATAGACAGCCTTTAATCCCATGTGGGATTATTAGTTCTCCTGATCTCCAATGCGCAGGGCCACTGTGGCCGTTTGGCGGCACCACCAGAGTTGTCTACACATTGCCCGACTTATATAGCTAATCTGTCAGGTGAACATGGCACTCGACAGGAGGTCGCCGTGTCCTAGCCCACTTTCTTTACATAGACAAATATCTGAGAAAGTAATATCGTTCTGTGTTTGTGACCAACAACTCAAATCGGTGGCCATTAACTGGAACATACTTCATTGGCTTTCCATATACAGGTCACGCCATGTCACTTCAACTATATATGATATGTGTGATTGTGTGTGAAGAATCTAATTTAATCACATGTTCACACCATTGTAGTGTGTCCTTGACAAACCTTGACACCAACTGAACATGCAACCTCTTACAAACAGTGCTCAGATACGTTCCCCAGTCTGCCAGCATATTTGTATTCTTGCAGCAGCAAAACAAATGTGTCTTCTTCATTTTGAAAATCATTAATTTGCTTTCAATTATGTTTTTTCATTCTTGTATTCTTTTGATGAGCGTTTCATGTGACTCCATAACAAAAGTAAGTTCTTCAGCAAAGAAAATTTAAAAAAAAAACACACACACAAAACAAGACACTATCTGTGGTGCAGAACTTAGCTCTTGATAATAAGAAGAGCTTGAGCTAAAAACTTGGTTTCATATGATGACAATGTCTCTGAACAATCTACTGTAATCATCACTTGCAGGCCTGAGTACGCAGGGGGCCAACCCCCCATTTTGAGTGTCCAGCTAATGATGTCTGCTGTAAAAGGTTGGTGGGTGGTTTTGACTTCTATGGGTGTCTGGCAACATCGCTAGGGATGGCACACTTGCACACGAGCTGCTCAAATTTTCTGAGAGGCCAAAATGTAGGCCGAAAATACAATATTTTGAATATGTTACATTATCTTGCGTTTTAAGCATTAACAACATGTATTTAACTGTTGATTGTTGTGCAATATAATCTTAAATATATTTTAAGAAAATTTATGATTTTTAGTAGGTAAAGTTATGAATCAATGTGGGCCAAAGTACAGTATTTAGTAGGTTAAAGTACACATATAGGTCTTTTTTAAATGAATTATGATTTTATTCATTTGGAATATGTTGTATTGTATTAGATTTTATACTTTTATTAGCATTTAACATTGATAAGGTATGCATTTGACAATTTTATGCTAACTTAAATTTCGGCAAGGAAACTAATAAAATTATATCGGGGAAACTAATATTGTACTTCAGCCTACATTTCGGCCTCCCAGAAAAATTGAGCAGCGCGTATGCAAGTGTGCCGTCCCTAGCGATATTGCTAGACACCCATAGAAGTCAAAACCACCCACCAACCTTTTACAGCAGACGACATTAGCTGCCCCCCCCATTGGCCCCCACGGTAGAGCCACGTGAACTGTTAAATGGGTTATATATTTGTTGTTGATAATACCAACCAGTTAGCTGTTATTGTCAAACACGTGAGTCTCGTAGCCTATGAGATTAGAACAATTGAATGACGCAGTCTCGACCAACCAGGCTCTATTATGTACACGTATATGACGTATATGGTCAATCTGCTTGATAATTATTTTCATTTATATATATTATTTGTATATATTATTGTATATATGGTATGACAATTGAGCCCATAGGGCTGGGTGTTACATGTATAAATATGTATTTTGCAATTATATCATAATTACAAATGTAACATTTGTCAACAAAAAAACATTCTATCTATCTATTAATATGACACACAAAGCGTTCAGTTGATCTCACGCTTTCACGGAGCACTTTATTTTATGCACCTCCTATTGACAACGTTTTAATACAGTGACAGTAATGCGCATATTACCGTGCTTATATATACATGTTTTAATAATCGTAACGTAGTGTGCATGTACCTCTCGCTCTGCCAAACCTTGAAGTAACAGAAACATTTAAGCGCACGCCTCCCCTACATTGGTAACCTGCCTCCTGACGCTTGATTGGTATAAAAGGAAGTGTATCTAACCTAACTACATGTAAGCACACCCCAGACTGACCAGGTACTGTGATGCTTATCAAAGACCGAATTTCCAATGGTAACATCACATTTCCAATGGAAAAGTCTAGGAGTCTCCCCCTTCAGCATAATGCCTGCCAACTGCATAGATTCTTTGAATGTCTTTATATTCAGCCCTCTCGGTTCCTGTAGGACCATTCTAGTCACCACAACACCTGTTAAGAGGCCGGAACTCCGTCTACCACTGATATCAGCTTTTCACATAAAAGATACTTCACTTGACTGCTAAGACTTACTTGAGGGAAATAAACACATATGGAGGACGGTCTTGCCAAATAGCCATCGTTACACATAACAACCCATCAGACACAGACCAATTTCAAAGATTTTGTCCCACCACTACTCAATAAACATTATTGCGACACCACCACAACTACAAGGATCACTTGAGTTCTTCTCGCAATATATAAAGTCTGTCTGTTATTAACATTTGCAGTTTTTCACACGAAATGTTAATATAAAATGCACACACTTTAATGTTTGACTGGATTTGGACTAACGTACAAGGGCGATGTCAAGGTCACACCACAGAAGCACCACAACTTGTTATGATAAAAATGAAGACTAAATACATACCAAGAGGAAAACTTCAGATGGTTGTGGTTTGCTATAATTTTTGACATAATGAAACATCATTATGTGTCCACTCGAACTTACCATTAAAGTTGTACTCCCTTGCATATCAATAGCTCGGTACGGTCAACCCATGTCCCAGCCAATGATAACGCCTTATTTGCATCAAAGTAACAAACTCATTTTACGCTAGTCATAATTTATAGTCTAACAGTCTCTTTGGTTGTGTGCATTTTATGAAGCCCTGTATACAACGATAAACCGTGGAGATGTATCCTTTCATCTTAAGATATCTACCGGTACGTCCAATGTAACAAACAAATATGACGAGTTCTAACCAAATATTTTAGGATTGTGGGGTTCTGCAATGAAACGTTAAGTGGTATGGTTGTAAGGGTTTACCACTTTCAGACATATATGTTAGTGTACAAATAAGATTATAAAATATATAGTAATGCAAGGCACTCGGATTCGTCAATAAAATTAAGCACATAATGTCCGTTTACACTCAGTACACATGAGTGGTACATCGTTGGGGTGCACCATTACTTAAAATGAGCATACTTACGGTTTATTATCACATTTGAATTTGTGGCCATTAATCTTAATCCTGTTCAGTTGTGATGTACTTGGAAGCAGGCACCTCTTATCTGAAACATAATTTTACCACAATTTACCTTTCTTACACCAATGTACGTATGTTTTAAAGGCCACTTAAAATAGATTGTACATAATCAGAGTTCTACTTTCTTAACTTGTTGACACATATCAACAACCTTTAGTCCCAATTAGATGTTTATTACTTCATAAATTGTGATAGTTTTCGTCTTCATTATCAGACTTAAGACATGCTAGACTTAAAAAAATATCTTATACTTACTTTTTCGCAATCTGTCTTTAAACACATTTTTAAAATATATGCACTTTCATTCGTTTTGCATTTCAAAAAAGGCCTGAAATTGACATTTTTTTTATTAAATTTTATGTTGAAATATCCATCGCTATGAGAGCTTTTATGAATTATATTGAATTTATCAATGCATAGGGGTAACCAGACTGTGTATCATAATACGATTGGCATCGCATATTTGATGCGGAAATAAACATCTTTTCTCATCAACTTTTCATACAGAAATAGTGGCCTTTTGACATCCCGAGCCATATGTGTGTCAACGATAAGATTAAAAACAATACACTGCTATGTAAATTTTGTGGAAACATAGACGTATGAAGTAAAAGTCATGTTTTAAAGATCGGGATACAAAATCGCAGTTTTTACTGGATTCATATAATGAATTTGCAATAGTCTATTATAAACAGTTACTCAATCCATTCACTTGTCCTTGTCCCACAAACTTAGTGCCACCCTAAACTTCACATATATCATACAAAACTATTAGTAGTAGTGTAGTAATTCACGTGTTTGGAAAAAAAATGGTGCGCCCCACCACCACACACACACGCACACCTTCTGATGGCTTTGGCCGGCTCCAGAAAAGTTATTGTCTTGAACCTAAAACTGTCAAACCAGCTGCTTTCTTTGTGGGTGTTTTTAATCAAATCAACTGAATTGATGGTTATTTAAGGGTTAACCCTACTGGTGGCTGTTTTGACAAAAATGGAATATGTCATGAGTAATAATGTCATGGGTTTTTAGACAAATTCTAAAATTCGATAGTAATTAAGTTCTACCAGTCAACCGCCGTTTCGTCCTTTGGAGGCTGAGACTCCTTTACTTTCTCAAGAGAGCAGTCGTCATCTAGTTCTCCACCATCATTACTCTCTAGTGTGCCATTGTTACATTTTCCAATTGTTTCATTAGAAAAAGAATCTTCTACTTGTACTCCATGTTGAATAAATTCTGTGCACTGACTTCCATTGCAACTAATATTTTTGTCCATGAGTAATTCCGAAATATTGCAGAACACTTATCGTCACACATGAAAATAGAATTAACATTGCTAACTGCATAAATATGTTATAGAATAAAAACAATTGGATATGATTTAAAACGTTCTCCTTGTATATAATTTTCACTGTGAATCCTGTCACAGACCTGGAAGAATAATGAATAATATATCACTTTAACAACGGACAGTGATTTTGACACTTAGAAAACACTTACAATAACAATTCAACGATGGCACGGACAGTTCTGGACCACAGGTTAATGTGAAATTCCCATATTCTTGTCGCTCGCCATTAATAAAAAGAGAGGTGTTGTTGTCACATCTGAAAACACATGGATGATGAGAATACCATTTCCGAAACTTCTGTTAAATCCGCAAGACACATACTATCAATCTTTGATACCATGGCGCTAGTTTTACTGGGACTGCTGAGTTATTGTATGTAAATGAGTTGGGAGGGCAGGGAATTTAAAACGTTAAGCAGTTGAAGAAAAATAAGCAGAAAACAATGAACGTGTGCCACTCTTCCATGCACCATGGGATGGGGCAGGGTCTATGGCCACCAAAATGATAAGGTATTGCCACAGGACTTTACAATTGGCGGTTTACATATCTTACATATTTACAATAAAGGGGTTTGTGTTATTGAGTGCGGGTTCTTGAATTTGTTTTGCAAAATAGCTGGTGTCAAAAGTTTTGCTTGTAGAAAAAGATTTTCAAAATATGGTCACGATCTAAAGTTAATAGATGTTAGAGGAAGAAAATACATGTCCGTGTCTTGAATTTTCAGACAGAAACCATCGACTGTCTTAAAGTTTGTCCATGGAAAAGTGGGGTTACTGTATACTATCGAAAGAGTATTACCTATTGTGCAACTCAAGTTTTGGTCCACCATGGAAATAAGTTAATGAATATATTTATATTCAAACTTTGTGGTGTCAACCAACTTATAATTACACATGTATTTGTCTAGTCAATTGTTTGTTTAGTTTTTAAGTATATTTCCCATTCTGTTTGTGGGTGTGTAGTGTAATTATAAATGAATCATATCATATCATATCATAATGGGCCCTATGTCTCTGTCACGAACATCCTACATAAGCCGAAACTCTCCACACAAGATACTTATTATATGGATTTATGGCGACGACATGCGGGCTGTGGGAATGGAATTGAGACGACAACATATCAGCAGCAAAATACTGTTTTATAGCCTCGTTCAACCAGCCTCTCTATTGCATAATTGGCTTGGTTGATCGAGCCTTAAGCCTTGTCTACACCGCTAAGACTTCCTTCAAACTGTATCCGACAAAATGGTCTTAGCAGTTTGATGAAATAATGTAAAGACATTTTGTCTTTCACAGAGTCTGTCTACACCGCTAAAACTCCACAACGATTAGTCTGCACTTTATGATTCAAGCAACAAGTCCCACTGCAAATGTATCACTCGTGGGACGAATGCTACGCTATGATTGGTTGAATTATGCCCCGACGATCCGTCTTGTCTCTAAACCTGTCTACACCAACACAACTATATCAAACTACTTCAAACTGCATCAAACTTCTTAAGACCAAGACTTGACTTGTCAAATACTCACGACGGCTTGAGACGAGACGAATAATCGTGGAATATTGGTTTTAAGCGCGTCTACACTGCAAAGACGTTCGACAATATGTCTTGTCGGATAGTGTTTGAAGGAAGTCATATGGTACTGTGAGCAGCGTGCCACAAGAAGCGAGCAGCGTGCAGCGTGATACTGTTGCTTATACATGTATGTCTAATGTCATGCATGATTTCAATGATTGAAACATGGGCCTCAGCATCATGGGTGTGTGTGGTGTGTGGTATGTACACTACCATGATTTACAAACACTATACCAAATACATTACTACTATATATCAATTATGAATGAATGCAAAATGAGAGGAACTGAGCGATACCAAAGACTTAACTTACCTAACATGTTCAGTTTCATTAACCCTTAAAAACGTCCTGTTGAAATTTCCATGTTCTATTGGAGGTATTCTGCACCCTTCTGCAAAATAAGTGTTGACGGTGGTCGTAAAAAATATTAAGTTTTATCAAATATTACGTACATGTTTGTTTTCAAAGTGTTGCACTCTAACACATAACTGGGGCGTGTATTTTGTCCACTGTTTGTTGCCCACCATTTTGCCCAGAGTGTGCAGGTGTCTGTGTTGACAGCAGCTCCCATGCTGTCATGGTTTATGGGCATTGTGGTTATCAGGGTTTGTACATGTTAATATACAAAACTTATTTTCATCAACTTCAACTTCGCATTCTCATGGTTTTCAGACGTCTTTAAACAGTATACTTAGAATATCAGGCCAGTAAGCATCAAACATGAATGTTTTGTACAATAGTATTTTGTAGTTTTTGAACTTTTTATCATAATTTTATTTTTAACGACACAAAAATGGAATGACCACAACTATTAGTAAACTGTGTAATAATCAATGATGATGAATATCTTCTTTTTGATGACTTGACATCTCATTTAAAAGCAAATCATGTTGAGGGTGATAGTATGAAAACGTTTGCAAAAACAATATAATTAATATGGGTCACACCATTTGTTCCTATAACAAATGTGATGACACATCTTACAAAAAGAACTAAGCTATATAGTGTTTATCCATAAACTAAAATACGAGATACCCTGTACATGTAGCTTTAGGTTGAATGTTGTGATACATATGGTCATGAAATTTGATAGTTTGTTCCAACTTTCTTAATATTGATAGCACAATATATATTAAAATTTCATTTTTATTGTTGAATGGCCATAGATAATATACATCAAACAGTACATTGCATTCCATAGTTATTATGTAACTTTTATAAACTAACCGGACATCTGGTTTCAAATAAAAAGTCATTAGCAATATCAGTTGTCACGGCTTTGACAACAAACATAAACACGGCATGTGCACAGGTCCACACACTGGAACATGCATACATCACAATATGACACCCACTAGTTGTCTGCCTAGAAAGTAAGCAAAAAATCCGGGTTGTGTACTAGAGTGTATTCCACGAACCATTTATATCTCTCAAAAGCACATCTTGCGAATGAAATAATTATTTGATTAGTGAGTTGCAAATGAATTTTTGAAATTAGATAATCTAGTGACTCTTCACCAGATTCCAATAAAGGCTGCAAATCTAACAACGGGTCATTTTTTATTGTTAGCATATTGCTAAAATTGTGACTTTCTAGATAGCTTTGATTATGAATATGAAATGCACTATACCATGTTTTAAATTTGTACACGCTTACTACATGATCTCAAGGACATAATGCTGACCTTTACATTCCACAAGTTTGTCCCATTGTCCATCTTCACAGCGTACGGACACTTGCTCTTCTTGTAATGTTCCATCAACAAAAAGATCTTCATTCGGCTGGTTACACCTAATGTCAATGTGTATTCAAAGGCATAAGCAATTCAAATATTATTCTAACATTGATTAATACACTGCAGATCACATACTTTTCTACCTTACCAATTTTTACTTCAAACTCGTATTTCTATAAGAACTAACCAGGACATGTCGGTTGCCAACTTTAATTAGCTATGTAACAGATTGAGGTAAAAAAAAAAACAATTCAAGCGAAGGGGTGGTAACATAGCAAAATACACAAGTACATAACACCAATTTCAGTGTATATTGCTAAGTAACAATCGTGTAAATCAGACATTTAGAAGATGTTATCACCGTGCTCTATACTCTTAATTGTGTACATTGGAACCTGTCTTATGTGGACACCTTTGGGAGAAGTGAAAAGTGTCCACGTGCACATAAAACAGGTTGTCCACATAAAACAGGTTTGACATGTTTTGACAGACTGTCTAAGGATAATGCTTTTACAGTAATTATAATAATTAACGTGTTATGTATAATGATTACTTATAGAAGTATACGTGAGAAGAATACCTGTACATAAGCAATAATAAGAAGTGATCCAAAGCACTGCTATCAAGGGACATGAGTTGCAATTTCCAAATTAATATTCAGTGTAAA
>CM032668.1:41021014-41186532 GCA_019095985.1 Streblospio benedicti | reverse complement strand
ATTACCCGCATAGTTGTTGAATACCCACACTCCCCACACTTCACGGCTCTCTACAAGCAGTTTGGCCACACTGTCACGTTCACAATGGCTACTCTGTGTGAACATGTACACTCCATCCATAGGGCACGTGTACAGGCCAGTCTCGGCGTCATAGCTGTCACCAAGCAGAACCCTATCATACTTGACCGGCTCGCCGATGGCTAACACGGTCGTGTCAGCGCTGTACTCTACCATAAAGGCCGTGCTCAACTCTTCAGCAGAGCTACTCTCATCATCAAACAGCATAAAGCCAAGGAAAGAAGTGTACGTCGCCTGCAACGTCTGAGGGAAGGACTCATCCGGCCAGCCGACCACCTGCACCCGCACTTCCGAGCCCTCCTTGCACCGCACCACCGCCGACATCGAAGACGACCCGCTGGGAGCCGAGTCACCGGACTCCTGGGTGAGCGGCCCGAGCTTCACCTGGGCATCGTCGAGCATCAACCTGGCGTACGCACGGCCCTGTGTGGCGTACAGCGTCCACATGAAGCGGTACAGGCCGCCTCGGGGACAGACGTAAACGCCGAGCGCAGGGTCGTAGCTTCCCGCGTGCGTGTTGATCTTGACGTCATCAAACAAGATGGCGTCGCCGTCAATGAACGAGCTGTCGGTGGAGAGTTCCACTGAGAGGGCTACGGCCTGGTCATTGCCGAGAACGGGCGTGTTCCGAGCGGAACAGATGGTTAGAACAAGACAGACGACAGCGGGAAACGAAAGCAAAAAGACCCTCATCGTGAAGCCAGCAGGAGTTCTCGCGGAATCTGAAAAAGAAGAAGAAAAGAGAACAGGAAATTAGACACCCCGTGTTAAATCATTGTGGCAAGTGAATGTTTTGTTAATCGTAGATATTGTATTGACCACCCTTTTCTACGCTGAAGCCCATAGCATGGTTAAGTACGGTGAAACCACCAATTAAGACCACCTCTCCATTGAGACCACCTCTATACTAAGACCACTTGTCACGGTCCCAAACCTACATAAAGCTACCAATGCTAACCTCTGTAGAGACCACCTCTCTGTTGAGACCAGCAGATTGAGACCACCTAACACTGGTCCCAAGGTTGTGTATGCTCCTGATTAGGATATGAAATCACACGTGCGTAGACCTACGCCTATATCAGTTGATACGCCTAAAAACAGTGTAGAAGACAATATAACCGTAAAGGTTATCTCTTTAATAATTTTGAGAGCCAGATTTGTAACACAACTAAATAATTATGAAAGTCAGATCTTTTTCATCAGTAAAACAATGATCTTACCTGAGCTATGCTACCGTAGACTGATGGCAGAACGCTTCCCCAGGCGTATTTATATTGTCTCCTTATCTTTACTTATCGTGTGCATCAAAACACTGCTATCGCACACACATTTGCATGTCATTTACACGATACGTCACTAACCTGGTGAAAATCTAAAACTATGCCCATTGGGATTTTTTGCACTGCAGACGAGCAATACTTTGTTCAAAATAGATATGTTATAATTGACATAAAACAGACATTCAAAGACGTAGCCTGAGCCACACCAATGATCCTACAAACGCAAAACAAAAGCAAGCACATAAGCACACACAAACATGTATAGCACTCTCAACAACCAATCGAGGGGAAAGTTTATAAGGGGTGGGATGTGGGGAAAAGGCCCTAAAAATAGGGGTATGGGGAAAAAAGACCCCCCAAAAGAAGAGAACACTTCCTTATGATATATTTTATCCTAAAATATTTATGACACATTTCATGAAAAATAATTATGTTTGTTAATTTTAAAATATATGTTGTTGATATATTATTGATATACTATTCTCATAACTTCTGTTTTGCAAAGACAATATACATTGTATATCACATATGTGATGTGAAAGTGCAAGATATTTAAGTTTGATTGGTCGCATACTTTAAGTAGAGAAGGTTTAATAGTGAAAAAATTCATTTATGGCACCCTGCAAAATAGCAATTATTTTGCAGCAGACATGGAAAATCATTTCCAGAAGTATAGAAGGGTAACTAATAAGCACAGAGACCATGGTAGCCAGGGCATCCGTTTTAGGCTTAATACAAGCTCTAGCATAAATTCTTTATCCCTTCACATTATTGAAATAAGCTCACACAGTTCTATGCAAGTACCATCTAAATATTTTCACCAAAATTTCATAGCTTCATTTTCCAGTAATTTAATCAGGAAGTTGTTTTTATTGGATGGATATTCAATAATATGAAGTGCATAAATCAAGCCTAAGCGGATGCCCTGGGTCCCATGGTCTCTGTGCCTATTATATATTCTTCTATGTAATCGTAATAATTGTGTATGGTATAGTGTTTTTGTCAGTAGCAGATGTTAGGATTTGTCAGAAGTAACACGAATATATGTGCATGGTAATAACCATAATATACGGACAACTAATTAACATTTGCACACCAGTTAAAACCCTAGTCCAAGTGAGTCAATATAAATGGTGCTAACTAATAGCGACGGCCTATTTACAGCCTGTAGCAATAATTGATGGTGTTGATGCTATCATCTTAGATTTTACCTGTAAGATGTACAAAATGTACACGTGTCACATGCCAGCTCTACTCCGGGTACTGGGTCCGAATGATGAGGGAAGCGTTTGAAGGATTAGAGGGTAGTGCTGCATTGAGGATCTGTCACCGGAAGGGAGGGTTATACAATAACTAAGATAATGCAGTGGTCCATTTTTGCCTCCTTCATTGTATCAGCCACTGCCGCTCAGTTGGATCGGATTTATTGAACAAACGTTTGCTGTCATACTCATAGGGTTGTAAGATATTATAACAACGTTCAAACTCCCATGGTGTCAGTCATCTTATTCATATTCGTCCCCTTTTCTGCGTTGCTTTTGATAATTTCTGTCCTACTGGTTGACTGAGAGCGTATTGATAATTTCTGTCCTACTGACTGACACTGCAGCTATTGATAATTTTTGACCTACTGATTGACACACTGCCTTATCACTGCTCATAATTGCTCCTCTCTTGTTTATCTTTACAAACTTCTACGGGCAGGGCAGCCTTGCCTAGTGGAGACTATGCTGTCTCTTAATTTGGCTGGTGCCTTTTATGGATAAGCATTTGAACACCAATATAGTGCTGATATCTTATTTTTGGTCTTTACACCACATATCTATCTCACTATTTTGTATATCAATGCTCCCAACACGCCAGTGACCTTTGCATGCAGAGGCCCACCACACAATTCACACTCAAGCAGCAAAATATGCTACTTCATGCCTGAATGGAAAAGGTCCTGTTTGCGAGGATAGATTGTAGGTCCCTTAATTTCCACAATGCACTTATGGGACAGATAGTGCTGATAGCACAGCATAATCTTCGTTCTTATAAATGCAGAGCACTTTTGTCTTTTTAACGTTCACCCATAGTCCCTTACTTTCAATGTTGTTTTTCCAGGCATTTCTCTGTTGGGTAGGTCTCAATTGTATCTACAACAATTCTAAGGCTGTCGGATTATAATAATTTCTAATGGAGGCTATTGTAGAAGTCCCGTGGACAAGGCCTCTTGTAAATGTTACTGTGTTTCTTAATGGAAAGTGCTATGTTTATGAGGATAGATTGTAGTTCCCTGATTTTTATGCAATGCACATATGGGACCGGTAGTGATGCTCGAACAGCATCCGTTTGCCACACTGATAGTGTCACCCGACTAACAGAAAGTATCCACAGTGTCCATCTGGTGTCCACACTTGAAATGAATCCATGGTTGTGATATACTTCTAGAACTGGGGCCTAGTTAAGAATAAGACAGAATTTCTGAATACAATAGAACCTATCTGTTAGGACCACCTTTGGGACCAATGTTAGGTGGTCCCAATGGAGAGGTGGTCTCTATACAGATAAGAGGTTCCTTTTGGTAGTAGCTTTATGAAGGTTTGGGACTACGAAAACTGGTCTTATTATAGAGGTGGTCTCCTCATAGAGGTGGTCTCAATTTGAGGTTCTCCTGTATACATTTCCTACAAACACTGCAACTGCACTTTCTTGTGTCAACTAGGACACCAAAATTATTCTCAATGCGTCTGCACTTTTGTCTTAATGTTCAGGCTAAATCCCTTGTTTTCTAGACACTGGTTCTGGGGGTTTTTCAGCGATATTTTATCTACAACAATGATGAGATTATAAGAATATTCCAGAGGAAGGCCATGGACACGTTTTTGGAAAGGGGGGCACACTTAAAGGATTTCATGGGTTTCATATGTGCAATCAATCACGGACATGCCAAAATCATATGATGATGAAGTATTTTGGTGGGAAAGGGGGGGTGCGCGCCCCTTTGCACCCCCTGGATCTGCCTACGGAGGCCTTTGAAGAAGTCCTGTGACCAAGGCTGCCCATAAATTATGAAGAATGACATCTGATAAACGCATTTTTGCGTTTTTCTATTCTCCAATGAAGAAGGTCTGACGTCATGGTTGGAGCTGCTAGTAGGCTTCTAAGTATTTCATTATCAATTGACATAGCATGGATATAATTAATCCATAGGTCTTGGCAATGATTATTCCCCGTGTCCCTGAATATGACATGTATATCCATCAACATAATAGTTTATGTTTCAATAGCATCATCATTAGCACTCTCACTAAACTTATATAGTAGGTTTGATAGGGTTCCCCAGTCCCTGTGACTCCATGCTGTCAGGACGGAGATAACAATCTGGAGAAATTCAGTACTTACAGTTAAACTCATCAATGTTATGAAACTCATTGGTAACAATGACTTATTTCGTTGTTGGTAGGTGCTATAACACAGCCTGATAATGGATGCTATGATGCTCTTGCATCCAGTTCTTTCTGATATATATGATTCCATAAGAGCATGCCTATGACATGGTTTGTACTATTCCTACGAACACGGGGAATAAGAGTTTCAATCCATCTCCTTTATAAAAAGTTCAAAGCAAAATTGCCAATATTGCTTCAATTTCTGATAAACGATGACTATTGATAGGTTCAACATTTAACCGTGACAATTGTGGTGAAGTCAACCAAAGTAAAGTAGCTCAAATGATATGTGACTTGTAGAAGGATAACAGTAAGAAGTTGACCAAATAATGGTCCGGAATGGACCCCAATATGGACTATGGACTATGTGGGTTGAATAGGAATATGCTCCAATAAATCACTATTTGCAACTTGCAAAACAAATGTGAGCATCCTAGGTAAAAATATATGTTTTTAGAGAGGTAACAGTAGGAAATCGACCAAATAATAGTCTAGAATGGACCCAAATATGGACCGTTCAGGTTCATGTGAGAGAGGCTACAAGACACCAGTATTTCCAACTGACAAGCCAAATTTGAACAACCTAGCTCGAACGATGTGACTTTCAGGGGGGTAACAGCAAGACACTGACAAAATAATGGTCAAGGATGGTCCCAAATATAGACCGTTTGGGCTCATGTGAAATAGGGTTCTTGTGGTCACCAATTATAACTGATCATGACTTGCTAAATTTGACTGTCCTAGCTCAATGTGACCTGTAGATGGGTACCAGTAAGAAATGGAACAACTAATAGTTCAGAATGGACCAAAAATACGGACCGTTTGGGTCCATGTGAAATAAGGTACGTGTGGTCACCATTTACAACTGACGTGCCTAATTTGAGCATCCTAGCTCAAACAATGTGACCTGTAACAAACCGGATGGAAGACCGGTTGGACAGTTGGTTGGTCGGTCTGATAGAATTAATGGGGTCTTAGCAAATGTAAAGCACTGGAATTATTCTTATCAACAATGAGTACATATGGTAGTCTTGATAGGCATTTGGTCTTTTCCTCACTATACAAATCCTCAAGTTGATAATTCTGATCACTGTTCCTCAATAGGCTCTATCACCATCTCAATATATCAAATTGACTCAATTCTGTCACCTTCTTCAAAGACATTTAATGTAGTGTTTTCTGTGTAGAGATGATTTGTTCAATAATTATAGTAAATTTCAAAGAATCTTTCATACTGTTTGTTTATATCTTGCATTCAAAGAAAGGCAAAGCATCAGTTATATCTTTTGTAGCAATGCTAATGAATTCTAAATGCTCATGAAATAACCACTTGCCCTTCTGCAAGACAAAAATAGCATTATAATACTCTTAAATGTCAGCAGCCTGTGAACTTGGTTAACTCGCTGTGTCTACAATGGCCTCACTGAAAAGAATGATGCCATATCATCGGGGTTGGGTTGGGTATGAGGATGTCTGTATGTGTACAATGGAAGAGTTCCAGCCTTATTCTTTGTTCTTTGCTGTCTGATCACAGATTACTTAAGCTGTTTGTGTGAAGCAGTCCTTGATATGAATTTGTGCCGGAGACAGATGTCGCTGCTCGAGTGAAACCCCTTGCAAGTCTGGCAACTGTGGATATGTAAGTGGAAGACTACCACTCTACTGCGGTTGCTATGGAGACACTTGCTACAATGAGCTTACAACTGTGGATTGTGCAACCACTGATTATACCACTGACACTGAAGCTCCAGAAAAAGAAGGTGAAGAATAGAGGCATTCGAACACGTCTTCGGATATCCAGTCAGTTGATTAAGAGATATCCTTTCATTAATATAATATTCAGTGTATTAATGCTAGACACATACATAGATGTCTTATTCCTTGGTTTTGTCAAGTTATTTTGGTGAAATATTTGATCTATGTAGTTTCATTTTAGTTCACAGATTTAAAAAAAAAATTGGGACTAATCTCTGTTTTAATTTGATCATGTATATGATAGATGTGCTATTGGGTTTAGAATTCAGTCTAGAAAAACAGTGCTTTGTCCACCATTTTAATGTATGCAAAATGTATGTAAGCTTCCTATAATGTACATTCAATTATAACATACTTGCAAGTTTTCCATTGCTTTTAATTAATCAACATTATTGGTGACATGGGCCACATGTTTATTCAAACATATTCACCTCATTATTTCAGGATTTTGACCAAATATAGTACAATGTCGGCCATTGTGAAACTATGCTAACTACCTTACATTTGAAAACCGATTTCCACACATGTATCCATTCTTCAACTGCAAATCAGGGTTGTGAAAACATGCTATCTTTAGCTTGGTGACTCTGATAAATCAGATATTGGTGACATTGAGGTTCGGTGGCGGCTATACTGGATTTTTGCAAATTTCTCAAAACGCTCATCACTGGCAAGGTGCCATCTTTCAGTTTCTGGTTCAGTAGGGTCCGAAGAACACAAAATCATCAAAAAATATTTTAAGGCACACTTTGCAAGGTTGAAGAACAATCTGTTTGGCTGCTGGACTAAACTTTGCAAACATTGAATTTTTTAGCAAAGTTAATATCACTTTTTCCACTCAAGCATTCTTAGAAAGTGTTAGATACACGATATTTGTATGGCAGATGGCAATACATTTTCAAAAGTTCATAAGTACTTTGGGGGATATCATGATAAACTCCAGTGTGTGTGTTTTTTAAATAATCAAACATAATTTCGAACATAATGCTCTCACTCATATGATAATGCATTAGTTGAGTGCATTTGACTGCATTGTGAATCACTGGCGCGACTTGGTTGTGACTTACTTTGATGTTAGTTGTAGCGGGGACTTTCCCAGTGACTGTTATTCATCCATGTTTGACTCGACTTAGGATATGATCAGGACATACGGATGATGTCACTACTGATGTCACTTACAAAGAATCCAAGAAGGAAGAAAGGAAAGGAAGGCATTTGGATAAACAACCAACACATTACTTAATACACCATGAGTTGTAAAGCAACAAATTGCAACCAATTTGAGATGGACAATGAGTATACACACCCTAATGCACAAGTAAGTACTTAACTTTACAATAGGCTTGTGAACATCGAATAGGCTTTAAAATAGATTACTTATAGGCAATGATGGTGTCAAGTTAGCTATACATAACACATAATGATCCAATGTCACATGTACATGTCAGACGATTCCATGTAAATACATTGCAAACCCAAACTAGACCAAAAGTGCTCAGAGAATATCATTGACTCTTGGACACTAATAATTTCCTTAATCTTTGTCGTAACTATTTTTACTTCTGTTGCCCTAATTGTTGTCCAAGCAGATTGGTTGAATTCTATATTGATGTAGGCCTACTCCTGGTCCCCATGATTGTAAGCCAAATTTTAGAAAACACTTTAAAATGTATTTTGTCACATTAGGATGCTCGGGGAAGTGAACATTATTATGAAACGGTAAACGTAACCCAAAAGGAAAAGAATACAAACGACAAAGTACCTGCCCCCCAAAAAGAAAGGAGGATTTTGGTTCTCACAATAGTACTTTCAATCATCTTAGGTGAGTTTGGAAAGTGATCTAAACTTCAACCGCAATTGTATCACATTTTGTGTATACTGCAGCAGCACATATATGTAACACAAGGTGTTTATTTAATTCGTTACAGGTCTAGTGGTCGTCTTGACGGTGGTGAACTTGTACATGAATCTTACAGCTATTAAGGAAATGAAGACTTTAGAAAAAATGGTGTGTGAAACTTTAGAGCAAATAGAACAACGGTTGAAGCAAAATGTAGAACAAAGAATCAATGAAACTTTGTGGGAAAGTTTAACGAATATAGAACTACGATTGAAGCAAAATGTGAAACAACAGATCAACGACGCTTTCGAGGAAAGGGACGCAGAAGACTTCAGTGGCAGTGGCGTTATTATTTAGACAATGAACGTGATAATTCTAATCAATGATTATAATTACTCTTGGAATGGTGAAAGTGGAGACTGTAACAAAAAGCATTTTTAACCGTTTTGGAACGTGTATGATTTGCGAATAGTCTAGTTTAGTCATAAAGACATTTGCGATTGTAGCCTAGAATAAAGACATTTAAAGTTGTATAAACAGAGCAGCAAAAAGTGGATGACATAATTTGCATTGTTTCACTACAAAGAACGTTGTATATAAAACTTGGGCAGGTCAATATACAACGCTTAGGCAGGTCCAGGTTTTTGGGAAAAGGGGGGGGGCGGCGCACATAAGGAAAAGGGGGGGTGGGGGCAGCACTTACGGGATTTCATGAAAAACCCTATGAAAATAAAGTATTTTGGTGGGAAAGGGGGGGGGGGGCACGAACCCCGCCCCCTGGATCTGCCTATACAACGTTCAAAATATTTTTCTAAACAAAAAAAGAGGCAGATACAGAGATTTATGTTTGAATGTAGGACAATGACAAGGTGTCCCTAATTGTCAGGTGTTCCCGATAGTGAGGTGTCCGCCACGGCAGTGAGATTTTACTTCAATAGTACCACACGCATACATTCTATGTCATAACTATTTATGCACCTCCTATCTGTATCTGTATCTGTAAGTTAATCTGCAGGACTTTATCAGCATATGGGCAGATGGATCCTATAAGTTGTTTTGCTGTGTTTTGTTTCCCAATGCAATGCTGAAGTAGCACTCTTGAAATAGACTAAAATAAGAACATTCGGGACAGAATGTGATATTTTTTGGTAAGTAAAACGATATCTTTGTAAACATTGAAATACAACACTTTCGTCATCAAATAACTTTCCATGTATCTGTATATATAGTTTGTTATGTTATGAAAATCTGTTCACACTCTGTGGTAACCTTTGTAACCTATTTCAATGATTCTTGTTCTCTACATATTTAATCAGGCCCGTAGCCAGGATGTTGCCTGGGGGGAGGGGGGGGGGGTCAGAACAGCATTCGAAAAACCCATCTGGACCGTCGGACAATGTCCGGTGAATATTTATAGTGTTAAAAAAAGTTGAGTTGTACACTTTTGCACTTTTGCTGTTCAACCAATAAGGGCCATAGAAAAGTAACACATATTCATGAAGTGTGTCTAATTCAGTTATAATAAGGGTCAACATTTGAATGAAGCTTCTCCCACGCCTTTTTAGGCATTGCTGTGAATAAACTGTTTACAAAAATGTACAAAAACAAAAATGAAACTGTTTACTAGTTAACAATGCAGTATATGGTAGGCTGATGCAGTGAGACATCAGTGTATTATTCATTCCTGTCACTCTCTACGAGAGGCTTACATTTTATGAAATGGTGGTTATTCTGTATGTCTTGAAAAATTGGTTCTTCTGTACCCTAGTACCATTGCTTCCGAAGAAGCACGATTCACAAAAAATATATAAAAATTAGATATTCATTATATCATACCATTTACCATCGAAATAATTTATCTAATACAATGATACAAAATATAATAAACAAAAAAAAATAAAAAACTTGACCTCTCGTAGAGAGTGCATTCCTGTGGTAATCACAATTATGGAAATAAGACTCTTCAATTTTAAATGGATATATAGTGCTCCTTGTTTCTCGCGTGGTTTACTCTTTTTTAATTATGTATGTATATCTATTTATATATTTTTTACCTACCTATAATCTTTTATTTACTCATTTGTAGCATTATTATGCGTGTGATAAATGAAATAAATCAAAATCAAAGTAATCACAATTATGGTCTACGGGGTCTGGGAAAACTCAACTTTTATTACGTATCATATTATTAATTTTATTTTATTTTCTATTTTCACTTTTATTTGTGTGTGTGGATTTGGGGGTGGTGGGCTGAAAACGTTGTGAATTGCAAATTCAACAGTGATTTTCCATTTTCCCCTGCCAGTAGCTTGACTTGCAAAAGGGACTAGGCAAACAGTGTTGATCACTCTATAAAAGGACAAAATTGGTTCAGCATAATTAAGATAAAGGAAGTGTTTGTGAATGACATTATGTATAATTAGGCATAATTTTGTCAGAGCTGACTGAATAGAGGAAGTGATTTGTTAATAAATATGACCATAAAAATATCCTGCTTGTTTGATTGGGCAATTTCATCAACTTTGCGCTATCTCTAATGTGTGTTATTATGATTTATAAAAATATCCAAACTAATCATGATTGAAGTGAAATATTCTATAAGGATGCTCATTTACAAAATAAAATGTGAAAAAATGTGATGATATGTTTTACTGGCTTTCTGTAACTGTGTATGTATGTTTGTATGTTTGTCTTCGGAAGTAGGTATTCTTGGAAACCCTCAGGTTTTCTTGGAAAACTTCAGCCATTAGCATTATTTTCAACAAGCCAGATATTTTATTGATGGTCTAAATTCTGGGCATTTTAGTATATACGTGTATTGTTATTATGTATAAAATGTGTCTATCAAATTAGATTGTAATGAAAATATCATGGGATCATTCAAATCACCTGGATATGCAACCCAATGGACGTTATCAGGACGGGAAGATTTGAATCGAACGCTGTCATTAAAAAGTACCCGTATGATTGAGGAGTGGTATATTGAAAAAAGTACCCGGATTAGGTGTGGTATATCGCGAAATTTGCTCCCATCTGTTTGAGGCTCTCAACAAATCACAATACACCAATTAAGGGGGTCTCACATTAGAGTGGTATAATGCAAAATATGTATTCATTGACCATTGACAGTGAATGATTCATTGCAACACACTTTAATACTTTCATATCAGCATACACAAAACGTCAACACATAGTAGAAAAAAACATTAGTGAACAATACGAAGTAGAAATGTTTAGGTCCGATTTACCTACTATTGTGGAGCATGAAGCAAACATGTGATGCCAACTGGTAGATATACACCTCACTTAACACGTCCGGAAGTAAGTTTCAAATACTATAATATAACTCCAACTTTTTTCCCAAAAGGTGTCATCACGCAAGTGCTCGACCCCCCCTTACTGTCAACTTTCTTCATCTTTTGCAAATAAAACAACATAAATAGTTGACAGAATTGACATCTTACTTTATTTCGTTTTATTGACACTTGGCTACAATATAATCTTTATTTTGATGGAAAGCCAGGTCTGCCATCTCTGATCTGGGTAACAGCGAAGAATGACGAGTCAGGACCAATACGGAAGGTTCCAGAGAAGACTCGTACAAGAAGTTCCTCATTTTGGTTACATTGCAATGACAAGCAGAAGGACGTATCCGATTCAGATGCTGACAGTTTCATCTCAATGATTGGAGTGGTTCCTTTGAACAATCTTGCCTGAAAAATGAACAAACACGACATAGATCATACCTTTGAGCAGTAAAATGGGTTAATTGATGAACAAATAGAGCATGACTTAACAGTAAACCTGATTAGTACAATATGTATGGATTAAATGTCTGTGGAGCATCTGCTATTTCAGTGTGCGTGTACATATGTACATATTTTGAATACATGAGACACTTTTCAGATGTTGAAAAGTTGCTTGCCTTTGTAGAGAATCACACGCATGAACGGCGCACCAAATGCAAATTATGTTGCCTATTCCGTGTTAACTTGCCTTTTAAGAGTCGGATTTGAACACGTTGCTAAGGAAGTCGATTTAGGATGGCACGTTGTCAAGGAGTTCAGTTAGAAACCCAATCACTGGCCAGTAATCAACCACTTTACAATTAAACCCTCCCACAAACACATCTTAAGCGCAGGCTTTTACAGTAGCGCTTTTCTAATTGCATATTTCATTGAAAAGCGTACGCTTTAATGAATTATCAACGTTTTTGTATTGATTGGCAAGAAAATTTGGAATATCTGTGGGTTTCAAACTTCAAATGCATGTAAAATGAACAACTCAACAGATATAAGAACTTCAGGCAAGCTTCTCTAGATAACTATATGAATTTTGTTATTGGACAGTGTTTTTATCATTCCAATATTTTTCTCTTGGATTTATTGTATAAAAGCGAAGTTGTAAAATCTTTACTAATTGCTTCATATCTTTTAATTGATCAGTACAGTTCTAACCATGTTATAACATTAATAAAGATTATCATCTACACAACAAGGTTTAATTTGTAAGAATTGATAAAATTATAAGAGAGTAAATCAAAGTTTGGTAAAAGCCTGAAATAACGTTACTCTATACCGCTGAACACGATTGCAAAAATATAAACAAATACACATAGATACATTCCTATTTTACAAAATATTTAAAAATATATGAATTTTTACTCACAGAAACAGGTTCATTGAAGACATTGAAGAAATGGCCATAGGCAAGGTAATAGCCAGTCTGGGGACAAGTGTAAGTCCCAATGTTAGTTGTATTGTAGCCGCCTCCTTGTACGTAGAATGGGCTGTCATATGGGATGATTTGACCTTTGAAATAAGAACAATTCTTTGTAAATCGAACTTTATAAATATACATTGATTCATATTTCAACAAGCTGTGGTTGTTAGCTATGTACCCAATTCAATATTAGTACGTCAAGACATTGTAAATGATGGGTTACCCGAGGAGACAGTTCTCGTGGCCGACGGTTGAGCGGAGAATCCAAATATGTTCGCATCATAACCATCTGTAAAACACGTATTTCATATACATGTAATAGTCAATTTTGTATAGAGTGCATTTTCGGCTAATTATTGCAACAATGAAGAGTATGTTTTAAAGTACTAGCTACAATGAAATCATTAAATTCAAATTTCTATACCAATTATGCCAGTGGAGAGATGAAAAGAAGCATTTGAAGTTTGAAAACCAACGGTTTCCTGAGATCACTTGCCAATCAATATACAAAAACGTTGATAATTCATCAACAAAATAAAAAAAATCCCTAGTAAGGTCTTTAAAAGAATCAACATTGGTTAACACTCGATTTGACAGTTCAATGGAAAACTATTGATGACAAAAGGTTCATTTAAAAGGTATGTTGTTTGTTATCATTTATAGTATGATTAACATTAAAGATGTGAAATTTGATTATTTATCGCATATAATCTCATAGAACCAAGCATAGAGTCACTATTTTGTTCCAAATGAATGGTGTCCACAAAATATGTTATAATGAGACAACTGTTGATGATGAAAGACTAATTTCAAAACACGTTGTTCTCCATTGTTTACTTTATAATAAACATTAAAATGGTGAAAATAGATTATTTTCCCGTATAAAAAAATCGCCAAGTTGTGATTTCTAGAGGATTTGCTGTGATGTTAGATTCCTTGCATCGCTGTTCATAATGCGCATTTTCTTAATGTGACACTCTGACATGATTCGGCGTGGCCAAATGAAGCAAATAATTGCATTCTATTCAATTTGAACAGTTAATTGTTATTTGTTTGTATTTTCTAAACAGTGTTTCACTATATAGCAAAATAGATGCATAAATGTTCACATTAAACCATACGTTTGAAAAGTAAGATTTTAGTTTTAAAACACGTCATTTTGAAAGGGATTTTGCCAATCAATATAAATTCACGTTCAACAAAATTCATAGTTAATTCTTTAAAAAAATTTGAGACACGATTTGACAAATAAAATGTATGGGCGAATGTTGTGTTATCATTTATAATTTCTGTAATGATGTGCTATTATCGTATAAACAGTAGAATGGGCGTCATTGTTTTTTGAACGTAGTGAATGTTTAAAATAAAGGCATGAAACATTAAAATGGTGCCAGAATGAAAATATTATTTGGTCAACAAATTTTGAACATGTTTCAAATTTCATTTGACACTCTGACATGATTCCTTGCATTCTCGTTTGGTTCTTGTTCATAATGCGCATTTTGAAAGGGGCTTAATTAACAACTGCTATTGCTCAATGTCTGTTTAAAATAAAGGCATACACATATTCATTTGGTAATGGATGATCACACAAATTCATTACATTATGATACGGTTCTCATCAAATTTAAACAGGCATAAAACTGTGATTTGGATTTTTTTTTAACTGTGTTATTAAGATAAGAATTTTATCTCTAATACCGCATTCAAACAGCAAATAGATGAATCCTGATATGATTTTTTTTTAGCTAGCGTTCCACTTTTACGGGGCGTGATAAAATGTGCATGATCCCTTATTTGTGACTGATTATATAATTGTGTACAAATGTACTTTTAATCAAGATTTCCATAACATTTCAGTCAACTTTTAGCAGTTCAACTTGATTAACGGATTAGCAAATTAAATCAACTAAATATTGAAATCTAAATATAAAGAGGTTTAATAGTGCAAAGTAGAAACACATAATATATTATCTTGTACCTAGCCATGTTTAGAAAGTACCTAGTTTAGTAGTAACCTACAATCCAATGCCAAGAACATAAAGATGTAGAATGGATCACACTTCAAATAAGACTTTTTTATGCTTTAATGTTTTGATTGCAAAGTATGCATCTATCTTTATTGCCCATGAGTCAACGTTATTCTAGCGATGCTGTTCTCTCTGAGCACTTTTGATATACTAGTTATACATAGTGCCAATTTCCACACATTAATTTCTAAGATTAGTAGAGCAAGTGGCATTTTAAGACAGCTTGCGTGCGTGCGTGCGTGCATGCGTGCATGCGCGCGTGCACGTGATTATCATGTATATTCTACATTAGAATATAATTATTGCAAATTGCATATTTTAAACGTATATTGCATCATATGTTTGTTTGACAAGGAATGGTAGTCAGGTTTACTTATATTACGATTGCAGGATATGGAGAAATAAGTGCTATATTTTACACAAGTAAGGCATTTACTCTGCATATTTTGCCTGCAATTGAACAAAGGATATAAGCTACTGATAGTGTAATAACATCTTCACTGTGACTTTACTTTGCCTATGTCAATGTATATTTACACAGCAGTTTCCTCCAACCTACAAATTAGCGTAACACTGATAACACTTAGTAGTATTTCACATCAAGGCTTGGGCATTTTATAAGTACCAAGTATTTGATTTCTTCCATACATGTATTTCATGTTTGACTGTTGAATTGGACATACAACTAATAACAGGAAAAGCGCTCTCCCGGGGGGGGGGGTTACATTATTGCAGATATTGGTATTCTCAAAACTAGTTGATATTGGTTTGTGCTATTTCCAACCTGTCCATGGTACGTCTGTACACATTTTCTGACTCAGTTGGTAAACCCTAGCCAGTACTAACAGTAAACTACTCATTCATATAGATATCATTAAAGTAAGTGCTCATGGTCATTTCTCCATTTCTGTTACCTGGTGTGCCTCCAAGTCCATCACTCTTGCTGCACTTGGTCTGGAGCGCTGTGACTTTCTCGTCTCTCTCCAGACGCTTCTCCTTCAACTGCTCCACCCGCTCCTGCATCTTTTTCAGTTGACTGGACTCGCTCTCCACTGCAGCCTACCATTTAACGGAAGCATTAGCAATAACATATATCCTGAAAGTCCTGAAATCTGTGGAATACATGTATTAATGCAAGAGACTTAAGGAAAGCACGCCGGTTAAACTTGGTGACATGTCCCACCCACTTCGGGTGCTTAGACATTGTTCAATTGACACCCTTTATCATCCTTTTTGTTTTCCATGAGACAACACACATTTCTTCATTGTAAACATCATGGCATAAAGTGACTCACATGATTCGGGAACTTTGGCTTTTGTAAATAACAAAGCACGTATAACATGGCACTTATCTAAGAACCCCTTTCTAGTGTAAAAATTGTTTTAAGTGGTGGTCATTGTATTAGAATGGTAGCTTTTGCCAACGTAAAGAATCGAGCATTTATCAATACTCAAAATCCCGCTACAGAGTAGGCCTACTGTTCGTGGAAGCACCTGTTCAGTACCTGGATCGTCTGCTCCATGTCGCTGGCCTCCGCCTGGAGCTGCTTCACATCTTGCAGGAGCTTTCGGACGTCCGTCAGATCGGTGGCGGGTGCCGCAGACGCGCACACAGCCAGGCAGGCCAACGTCAGCAGTACGACTCTCATGGTGCTGGCTGGAACCAGGTTACAGATATCAACTATTGATGGTTCAACGATCCCCCCTGCTCCCCGTTTTTTGTGTGTTTTTTCTTATTTTTTTTTATCTGCTCATGATGTCCACCCATGAGTTTTTTAACTAATATTATTTTGAAAATGGTACTGTGGTACCGAAACATGTTAAAAGAACAAAATGAATTATGGACCAACAGGTATTTTTTGCATTTTTAGAACACTTTAGACCACGTTAGAAGATAAGGCAGTAAAAATAGAACAAAGAGAGTAGAATCAAATGCGACCATATGCTGCATACCGAATCTCAAGAATCGTATAAACTATTACCTGATAACTCATTTTGTTTTAGAATGTTCTTTTATGCTGTGTGGATTCACAATTGTTTAATTTTGAATTTCTATTCAACCGTTTTCAAACCATGTAGGTTCCTTGTCAAAAACTAAAATAGAAATAAAAGTTAAGACAATGCCAAAACACTATATTTATTTAGTATTTGCACAGTCTTAACTTGTATTTCTATTTTAGTTTTTGACAAGGAACCTACATGGTTTGAAAACGTTTAAATAAAAAATCTAAATTAAACAATTGTGAATCCACGCAGCATAAAAGAACATTCTAAAACAAACTGAGACCAAGCGCTGTGTACCAAATACATGGGATTTTTAGTACTTAATAACTTATTTTATGTGCACTCATTCACCATATATTTTATTTCTATAATTCACCTATTCTAAAATGTGTGGAATTTTATATTCTTAAATATTAATTCATGCTTTGTTATGTTATTTACCTTAGAAATCGTTTGGTGCAGTTATGAAGACCTCTGTAAGCTGATATGCTTTTATCACCTTATATACAAGTGTGACTTATCTTTTGATAGCGTAATCTATGAAAACCTGTTGTTTTCCGAAAGATACACAAGTGAAGGTTTAGGAACTACAAATAGAATGTTAATTAAGTATATATTAGAATATTGATATTAAAATAGCGTGTGGTCGTTTTCAATGGATATGAAACTGCAAACAACTCGTGCTTTATTTCCAAATATCAATTTAGTGTTCCTCTATGTGTTTAAGAAAATAAATTCTTTACTTTCTATATCTCCATTATACAAATATCAATTAATCGGAAAAATATTTGTTCTTTGAAGTAGAACACTTATTATACAATAAGTCCATAGTTACAAGATATAGTTACATAAATGGCAATGATCAATGATCGTAACTACTTGTCCCACCCCCACCTCCTCAATTGCACATAGCTCTACTACCAAATGAATGTAATAACTTATGATTATAATCAAGTATTTTTTTTCTCCAATCGAGCAATCAATTGAACATGTGTTCAGACGGCTCTACATCCACACCCGGTCATTGGCATCCTTTTCACACTACATCTTTTTTTATTATTAAGAAATGGAGTCAAGGGCTACATCTTGGAGTCGTTCGGCGTCAATTGACGGTGTGTTCACATATAGACACACTATATGGTCCCCAATTGTACAGCATATAGTGCTAGTAAAGCGTTATTGATATTGCAATGCACAAGAGCGTGCTCATGCTGTTGATCCGTACTATGCAATATTTGTTGTTGAATAGTGGTGGGGTTGTGGGTAACATGGGCAGGTGGTACTAAATGGTGAAATAAAGTTAGAGATATTCTAGAATCGATAAATATGGAAGAAAATGTCTTGAATAAAACCCTAATCGGTCTAAAGCAATGTGAGCAGTTACAAATCCCATTAACAGGAAGAATGGCAAGATGGAGTTCTGAATAAACCTACTAACGATGAGAACTTATAAGTTATGTAAAGATGATTTTGGAACTGAAGACTATGTTACTGTTACTGAAGACTAGAAACATGTCAATTTACACAGCTAAAATTAGAAGCTGGGTCTATTGACTGGGTATTGAGTAAGTACATCAAATAGTGTAAGGTCATTTGATTTCAGACAAATTTGTCTGTTGTTTTTTTGTCTGTTGTTTTTGTTTTTGGGTGTGTGTATGGTCATGGGGTGCTGTCTGGCCAGGTCTATGCGTCTCAGAATGGTGGGTGAGCTGCCATCTATTTTGTATCAAAAACAGTGGTGGATGCTGTCAGAACCAGGGATACATTTGTTGTTGAATAACATGTGGAGGGATGTGGTTGATATCAGAAAGGGGGGGCGGTAATAAACTGGTTGGTGCTGAGGTGGGAGTATCAGGATATCAGGACAGTGCTGTAGTCCCAGGTTATGCAAGTAATATTTGTTGGTGGCTGGAAGTGGGTGATGTAGGCACATGCTATATGAACAGGGACGAATAAGGACAGGGTTTGGTGGTGGAGAGGGGGTGGGGGTATTGTTACTATAGTGGTGGGTGTTGGGGAGGTGGCTCATAGAATAGGGACAGTTGTGCAGTGCTGGATGCTGTAGTAGGATGTCAGAGCCGCACAGATGCTGCAGACCAGGGCTATGCAATCAATATTTGTTGGAAAATAATGGCCGGAGGTATGTGCGGTGTTTACTTCAGAAATGGGGCATAAGATTTGATTGCCAGTTATCGGTGTCTCATCTCCACGGATTTAAGCTAGTTATTGGTATCATTACTATTATGAATACTCATTAATTCAATTTGATACGTTATCAGGAGTTTTTGTCTGAACAAAAATACATAAACAATGGACATCTTACTTTATTTCGTTTTATTGACACTTGACTACAATAGAATCTTTATTTTGATGGAAAGCCAGGTCTGCCATCTCTGATCTGGGTAACAGCGAAGAATGATGAGTCAGGACCAATACGGAAGGTTCCAGAGAAGACTCGTACAAGAAGTTCCTCATTTTGGTTACATTGCAATGACAAGCAGAAGGACGTATCCGATTCAGATGCTGACAGTTTCATCTCAATGATGGCAGTGGTTCCTTTGAACAATCGTGCCTGAAAAATGAGCAAATAAGGAATAACATATATCTTCAGTAAAATCGGTTAACTGATGGGTATATGCATGTAATAAATGACGACCTGCATGCATTATTTTCTTTGTTTCTTGATACTCTCAAGCCTATACCTACATGTCAACACCATAATGCAAAGGGCATTATAATTCAAGGTCTCAAGTCTTCATCATAACAGTTCGTATATGAAGTATAAACTCGTCTCTGTCCCATGTATGAATTTTGTTTTAGGTTTAGATTTAAGTTCTGTAATGTATGTTCTTCAGTATTCTCACGACGTTATAAAACACCAGTTCAATTTCAAATAAATCAGTTTTTACTAAGACGTCAAAACAATGCGCAACATTCAATTGCTTTTTTATACTCATATGCTAAATCTAAATTTGCATGGCTATGCACATAGCTTATCTTATACTGATATCTAGTAATGTACAAGTTAGGATGATGCTAGAAAAAGATAACAAACTGACTTTAACACTGATTGCAAAAATGCCAGAAGCGGTTTGATGACAAACAAATAGCTACATTCCTATTTACGGAAATGTGAGAAAGATGTGAATTATTACTCACAGAAACAGGTTCATTGAAGACATTGAAGAAATGGCCATAGGCAAGGTAATAGCCAGTCTGGGGACAACTGTAAGTCCCAATGTTAGTTGTATTGTAGCCACCTCCTTGTACGTAGAATGGTCTGTCATATGGGATGATTTGACCTTTGAAATAAGAACAATTCTTTGTAAATTGAACTTTATAAATATACATTGATCCATATTTCAGCAAGCTGTGGTTGTTAGCTATGTACCCAATTCATTATCAGTACGTCAAGACATTGTAAATGATGGGTTACCTGAGGAGACAGTTCTCGTGGCCGACGGTTGAGCGGCGAATCCAAATATGTTCGCGTCATAACCATCTGTAAAACCAGTGTTTCATATATGTAATAGTCATTTTTATATAGAATGCATTTTCGGCTAATCATTGTAACAATGATGGGTATGTTTTAAAGTAATAGCTACAACTGCTTGTGCTGAAAATGTGTCCAAGACGAAGTCTGGAAATCCGAAAGAATGAAATCATTGAATTCAAAATTCTATACCAATTATGCCATTGGAGAGATAAAAAGAATGTGTATATGAGTAAACCCCAAACTGTAGAAAAGGTTAACTACTCATTCATATAGGTATCATTAAATGCATTGAAATTATAGCTTAGGATTCTATCGTAGTGTAAGTGTTCGTGGTCATTTCTCCATTTTCGTTTACCTGGTGAACCTCCAAGTCCATCGCTCTTGCTACACTTGGTCTGGAGCGCTGTGACTTTCTCGTCTCTCTCCAGACGCTTCTCCTTCAACTGCTCCACCCTCTCCTGCATCTTCATCAACTGGCTTAGCTGCGCATCTACCTCAGTCTAGAATGATAAGATTACCAATGGGTGTGTCAGATCTTTGCTTAACAGTACACATTAAAAGCTTTAGCTAGAAAGAGAGTTCTTATTAGTAAGGTGCCAACATTACTGACCTTTTATCTAACACCATACAATAAACATGCAACGAGTATAATTGTACTAAGAACAACGTGAACTGGGTGGCACTCCAGCAAGGATACTCTACATACCATCATGTTTAATGGTTTGCAAAGTAGATATTCATTTCTGAATGTTGTTTGCCATTTGTACACAAACGTCCAGTCTTCGACAGATCGTGGCAATCAAGTGGTGTGAATGATACACGCTCTGGCCACCGGCGTCATCTCCCACAGTACCTGGATCGTCTGCTCCATGTCGCTGGCCTCCAGCCTGGAGCTGCTTCACATCTTGCAGGAGCTTTCGGACGTCCGTCAGATCGGTGGCGGGCGCCGCAGACGCGCACACAGCCAGGCAGGCCAACGTCAGCAGTACGACTCTCATGGTGCTGGCTGAAACCAGGTTACAGATATCAGCTGTCGACGGCTTGTTCAATGAGCCCCCAACTCTCATGGTGCTACCAAAATAATAGCTGTAGATTCCTAATCACACTTACTATTGCAGTTTGCCTATACTTAGTATGATATAATCACGGATATGCATAATTCAATATATTACTGAGCCCATGTGAACAATATAATTTCTGTATACCCTAATTGGATGTTCACTTTTCTAATATGTAACCATCAAAGTTTTTCATATGTACGTTTACCTATGTGGTGTGACTTCTTCGGTGCCAATGCTTAAAATGACGCCTGAGTGGTCATTTTCTGAAACCTTGACTTGACCGCTCCTTGACCACTCAATCAGCATAGTCACTTGTGTAATGACGTTGATTGTGTGTATCGTCCACAAGGCGGTTCATGAGATCTTAACACTTGGTCACAATATCTGATCATGCCATAGTCAAATGTCCTGTGATAATGCAGAGTCTGTGAGACGTGAGTAATATGGCACAAAATACGCTTTGCGGGGACCTAAAAAAGGAGATACATCTAGTAGACATCTAGTAGATATCGAGACGTAATTTCCCTTTGTAAAGCTCTCATAGTATCAGTACTGATTTGAATTTATTGGATCTTTGGAGATACGCCTACAGCGTGGGTCACATGCGGCAGTACTGCCTCGATCCCTACTGCCTCCCTACTGCCAAAATATAATGGACACCGTGGGGATCAGTGTATGTCCAGTACAGTGAAAAGCTGCAAAAGTAGTACTTTTTGGCAGTGCAGAGATTGTAGCAAAATTTTGACATGTCAAACTTGCATTATGATTAATTGAGCAGTAGCTTGGCTGTAGGTGTCGTACGTCATCAATAGACACCGTAAACCCGGAAAACCCGTGCTGTCAAAATGTTGGCACTGGTGTGGCGGTTGCGTCCTAAGCTAGATGTTCACAATGCTGCTTACTGCATGCCCCTCTCCTGCCTAGCCATATTGCACTTGAACCAGATTTGCTACATTCATAACATGTAACACAACATCAGGGTACATTACTTTTTCCACCCAGATTGGAAATTCTGGCCATTCAGATAGGAGAATAGACTCTACATGTCTAACAGACAAAAAAAATAATAATAAACGAAGGAATGTGGACTCGTGTATTAAAAGAGTGTTAAATGAGATTATCAGTTAGCTTTCTTACTCGGATGCTGTAACCACGGCAATGCAATATTGTTCACCATTGCAATTGCAATTCTGAGGATATTGAATTGTATCACACACAACTAGTACACGTGACTGCCATGGTCGTTATCTACCGTTATCATCGCCCACGACGATTGTGTCGTGTGCTGACAAACTCTACATGACTTATCTGCAGTGAGTCGAAAGGGCTCAGGACTCTGTAGTATGAAATAGACTACGGGCAGACACAATTTGGCCGTGGGGCGTCTATCTACTGTACAGGGTACACTAGTAGATCCAGGCTTTCGATAATGTCGTGGGGGCACACCAATTAAGTTAAAGTAGTTTTTTTTTGTTTGTTTTTTGGGGAGGGGGGGGGGTGATAAGGTGAAGGGAGACGCCTCTTGGGCCTCTGGATCTGGATTGATAGAAACAATAAGATGAGAGGTTGCAGGGTAGTAGAAGCGGCAGGAGGAGTGGATACGCAGAAGTTATAAGAGGAGAATAGGATGATGAGAAATACACGTGGGAGCGTCAAGACGGGGCTTGGGGTGGGGTGGGAAGGTGGAGGCAAATCCTGAAGCTAAGGGTAGGAGCTGTTGCTGCAGACGACAAAGAGAAATTATACATATTTGGAGCCGGAGCCATACAGCAGCATAGTACGTAGGTCTATGGGAACCTCATTTACACTGCACATATATATATTCAGTGTTACAAAATCCATTGTTACTCTGTATGTAGCTGTGAAGATGTACGACCAGACTACAACCGGATATAGACACTACAAATCCAGTAAAGAATCTCTAATAAAAAGTTCCACATTTGTAAATTGCAGAGCACTACGTAACAACATGGGTCACTTGTAATCGACCACTGACCACTTAAACCAGTCAAATGTGTCTATAAGGATAATTTTATTGAATTTATTATCTTGTTGGTAATTGAATGGAGTTATTTACCCATTTGAGATGTCAACAATCCATTACAAGTTAATTAAGACCAGAAAAAAAGATGTCCTGACAGATGTTAGATTCTATATATTTGGTCACCTACTCTACATGGTTCGGGCAAGATTCTTAATTGTCACAACATCCATGCATCGATTTAATTTACGTTGAGCATACAGTATACCCTGCTTCTTCCACCAAGTTTCCGAATCAACAAGTTACCAATTTTACATACCATGAGTATACTGAATATCACATAGCTAAGTTATCAGCTCCGTGTGACCACAATCATCACTATCGCCCGCCAGCAGATAAAGCAGTGGGCCACTCCTGTGTCGTCTCCTACATTATTATAGACCGGACACGCCATTTTGAATTAGGGTACTTAGTCGTGTCTAATATCTCAAAACCGATATCCCATAGACCCATTGAATACAGGGAAACAGAAAACGTCCACCCCCGCCGGCAGTAGCACTGACCCCACCCCCCGACCCCCAACCCCCGCAGATCCAGGTTGTCAGAAAAGGGGCGTAAATCGATGGCGGACATGCAATCCCTCTTAAACTTAAGTATTTTGGTGGGAATAGGGGAACCCCCCACCCACACCCACCCACCCCGCCCCACCCCCACACCCACTTCAGATCTGTCTATGATATTCATGAAGCCTGATCCATTCATTCACTGTGAACCAGCTGAAGGCGTGATTGCCGAGATCCGCCACTGAGTGACCCCCGCCGCCAAAGGCAGGTGTCTTATGCACGTCTTGGTGGGGGGGGGGACCAAATAGCCTCCACTTAGTCTCCACTATATACGTGTATCTGTATACATTTACAGTTGGACAGGTTTAGTCGGACACTGAGCAGTCGAATCTCTCAGTAGTTAATTCGAACAAATATAGACGACGTCTATCATGATAGTGTTGTTGTTGTTTCATTAACAAAGAGTGCTCAGTTAATTTGAAATATCGGTTGACTATGGAATTGTGGAAAGCTTTCATGTTTTTAACCACCAATAACACAAACTCCATTGATTTATCATTCATATAGCCGACGTCATAAATGTATTGTCTCACTAAATCAGTAACTTTATACAGTAGAACCTCTCTATTAGGACCACCGTTAGGACCAGTGTTCTCAGGTGGTCTCAATAGAGAGGTGGTCGCTATACAGAGGTTCATTTTGGTGACTTTATGTAGGTTAGGGGTGAAAAGTGGTCTTATTATAGAGGTGGTCTCAATAAAGAGGTTGTCTTAATTGGAGATTCTACTGTATGCTGATTCAAAACCTTTAGTAACTGCTTGCAGTTTTGTGACGTCACCTGTACACACCAAACAAATAACCATGGAGTTGCAAGCGAACAAAGTGATTTTATTATCGTTTCATCATTCCAAGCAGCAGTACTAGGAGGTCACTGGGTGCAGTCCCGACTGCCGTCTACAGGGCGACGTCGCTGTGCAGCCAGTGCACACCCCACCACAGGGAGTCGGGGCCCACGCGGAACGTGTTGGAGAAGGCGTTGATGAACACTCGGTCGTTCGCGTTACACCTGAAACCAAGAAAACACGTGCAACGTACAGCAGCGGGCGATATTTGGATATCCGATGAGTGGGGTGACACAGCTAGGGTCCTGAGATCAATGTTTCACTATAATTTAGATCCATGTGATTGTTCCACTATAGTTTGACACCCAATATGCATGTTCTACTATAATTTCTCAAGTTTTCATGTTCCACCGTAAGAATGACCCCAAGCAACCAATTTCCATCACAATTTATCAGCAATTCTTTGTGGCGGGCGAAAGACACGTAAAGTTGGGTCAAAACACTGTAAAATCGCGACAAAATTGCCAAATAAATTGAGGGAATTGGCATGTCCCATGTTCCACTTTGATTTCCTATGTTCAAAGTTCCACTATTTTTTGACACCGTGTTTCATGCTCCACTATCCTGCGTCACCCCCCACATATTGGATGGCTTACATTTGAAATAATTCTTCAATTCCCAAGCGCACTCGTCTAAAATTATTTTCTTTTGAAACACACAAAAGTCCATGGGTACTTCCGGTATGGGTTATAAGGCCATTCAAAATCGCATTTATTGGTGTAGGCCTGTCATTCAAAATGTGTATTCTACTTAACATTGATGGCTGTTACGCTGATAGACGTTGGAAAATTAAGTAAATACATCTATTTGAGGCGTGCATTCTTCATAATAGTGAAGTTCTCAACTTTGATCCACGACCGTCTGCAAATCTGACTAAGACCGGCTTTTGCCCATAACTTCTTCAATTTTCATGCTAAATAAAATCCGATTACAGATTCATAACCCTCACTCAAAATTCTATTATAGGAGAGTACTTTCCATAAATGACATACGATAAGTGATACTTGAAAATGACCTTAAAATATTTAAAGTCGTGTTTGTCTACAATGACGCGGAACGGCCGGAAATAATAATTGAAACTATTGATATTGATTATTTCTACCGTGCAACACGTCCCGCGCACCTCGGAATTGAAGAATGAAAGACAGCGGTCGTCAACAAGGGCCAGTGGAATGTGTGTGAAACTCTTCTTAACTGACGCGTCAGTGAAATGCATGCGGCGGCGCGATGGTTAATTACGCACAGTTTTGCGGCTAAACCAGAAAGCAAGTAAGTAACCAGAGAGACTTGAAATATGTGTCACCACGTGTTACTTAAAAAGACCAACTATAGTCTAAATACTGACTGGAAGGAGACGACGACGTTTGCCTGGCTCTTGGTTCGGGGCAGCTTGATTGTGAGGATACGGCCGGGTGTCTTGCGGATGTCGATCTGCATGTCCTCGTTGAAAGCCTGGGCGAGGTTCACGTACGTCTGGTAGTAGCCTGAAATCAGTAGGCGGTACAATAAGGGCGTGGTATTTCAAAGCAGGAGAAAAAAAATGAAGACACGTGAAAGTTGAGTAGAGGCTGGGGAAATGAACGTGAGACTATTTGGGAAGAAGAACTATGCGACCGGCAACTCATGATATTAGCGACGTCCACTCACCCGTGGTCTGGCAGATGAACTGGCCGTCGCCGGTGACGATGTTCTGGCTGGGGAAGGCGATGCAGTCGGGTGTGCATGTGGTCTCGTTAAGGTTGATGCGCTGGCCGTTGGAGTACTGGACAGTCGCGGAGGCACGCGCGCGCATGATGTGGAAGTTCTCCTCGTGCTGGGCTAAAACAACCAGTTGGCGCCATCTCACTCAAATATATTATGTAAGATAAGATAGTATAAGATAATTTTATTTCAGATGTATAACATACATCCATATAAAACATAATTGTATATAAACATATGTACATAGATGGTATATGGAACGTTCACACCCCCACCCGCGTTCAATAGACATAGGTGCATCAAACAAGTCCCTGACGCTATGATGAGAGATCGCCCCTGGTCACCACGCTCGTACCATGCAGTAAGCAGCAACCCCCTTGCTGTACAGCGTTCAGCCGTCCCTCGACTACAATATTCACTGGCCCATGGCGAGCGAGGGGGCACATGGGTAGAGTAGAACCTTCAATCACGACCACCTGTCCATTGAGACCACCTGAGAACACTGGTCCAAACGGTGGTCCTAATAGAGAGGTTCTATTGTATCCATGTGCCCGCTCTCACGCTCTCACGCTCGCTTCACGCGGGGTGTGATGTGTTCTCGGTCAGAAAATGGGCAGGGACGTGCCAATAGAAGGACAGGTTGAAAATGGCGCCCACCAATATACCAATCTTTGAGAAAATTATGACATAATATACCAATATATGAGAAAAATGTGACGCATAATATACCAATCTTTGAGAAAATGTGACATAATATACCAATATATGAGAAAAATGTGACATAGATATACTAAACATATACCAAAAAATGTGATAAAAAACACCCAGTTTCGGGGCACGTCCATAGCCCATACGCATCTCAATAATGTGAGAACACCCCCCCCCCCCCCCCCCCGCCCCGTTACTATGTGTGTGTGCACTCTCCCCATTCCCAACCCTAATGGACCTCTCTGAGAACCTACGTCTAACATAAGAAAAGGCTTGAAAGTACAGTACACAAATTGTACAAACAAACGCACGTGTTGGGTGCCTGAAATAAACCCAATCGGCAACAATCCTCGGGCGTTTACGTTTCTCTTACTTACAACAGACCTCGGATGTGATAGGAGTAGAGAGGTCTGCTGAGCTCCGAAACATTCCGAGTAGTTCTGAGTAGTGGAAATAACAAAGCAGCACTCACTGGCGGGCGGCGGCACGCGGCCGTCCATGGCCACGAGCTGTCCGTCGTGCACCTCGATCTCCACCTGCTCCTCCAGGTCGCTCAGCTTGGCGCTGAGCACGTTCATGCGCTCATGGTGCGCGCTCACCTGGTCCTGCATTGAGGCATTGAGTTTGAGAAACAAGTACTACAGAAGAACCTCTCTATTAAGACCACCGATTTATTTCAGTAGTCCCGATGAAGAGGTGGTCTTTATATGTGAAGGTTCCCATGGGAATCATTTTGAAGGTTTGGAACCGGGTACAGTTGTCTTGTTTTAGAGGTGGTCTCAATAGACAGGTGGTTACTATTTTTGGTTCTACTGTAACAAAATTGTTAACTTTATTACCAACTCTCTTGTGTTTTTTCACCGCTACTATGAATGTTAAATGGATCACTATGCCATGCCTCAATTGCTACATATATTGAGTATTACTATTACATTTATTGTGTTACAGATGTTATGTGTTTTTTCGCTGTTTTTTTTTTTTCTTCTTGTTTTTCCCTTTTATTCTACATATTACCGGGTACTTTATATTTTAATATGGAATGTATTTCAAATGTCTTGGTTGTGTCTGACTCACTTCACTCGTGTCTGCTGAAACGACGTAACTTGGTGTGTCTATACCATACAGAAAAGCTTGCTATTTCCAAAAGGGGGTTGTTGAAGGCAGACACAAGCGAGAATTGCATGATTCAACAACTAGATCCGTGTACGGTGTACACCCAAGGCAGGGCTTAGGTAGATAAGAGTGAAAGACGCCCTGTGCAGCAGACTGTCGTATTTAAAAGGCCCAGTGTTCAATGGCTAATCCAGGTTTTTGGGAAAAGAAGGGGGGTACTTCAAGGATTTCATGGGTTTCGTACGCGCGGTCGATGGCGGACGTGTAAAATACCCTACGAAAATGAAGTATTTTGGAGGGGGAAAGGGGGAGGCGCCCCAGCGCCCCCTGTATATGCCTATGGTGTGTAATGCATTAGATAGATAAGAAGCGGCTTCTCACGTGCAGTTTTGTTTTGGCAGAGGACACTTCCTGTTTGAGCGAGTGGATCTCGTTGGTGAGGTCCGCGAGTCCTGCCAGTGCACACGGCAGGAGGCAGCACAGGGCGGCTAACAGCGGGGTCATGTCTGCAAGGTTGTGTCGTCTGCTTTTCATATACACTTTTCAACCAAGTTTTGAGCTTGTTTTTAGCATACCCGTGACAGCTTTCAATCCTCTCTGATCTTCGTCAGTTTGCCGCCTATTCATCACGAGATTCTCGTGACGAAGATCCGAGAGGATTGAAAGCTATCATAGTGTAGGTATGCTAAAAACAAGCTCAAAAGTTAGTTGAAAAGTGTATATATGATTACAAACTTGAGCAGATGAGTATTCAACATTGCCTACTTTTTTGTGATTTTGAAAGAAAACATGCACGTAGACTACAGTATGCTTCAAATAATATGATAAACTTCACTTCTGGTGATGGATAATATATAAATGTTCATTAAAAAGTAGGTTACTATTATGTATGCGAACGTTGAAAGATAGAAGCCAGTTATTTGTTATATAGAAGTGCTGAAATATTATCTTTACACAAAATGTGTGTTGCTTACCTGTGTGTTCTTCAATGCCAGCTGGTAATAAGTTTAAATATTAGCAATGTAAAATTGTATATTAAAGTGGTGATGAGATAGTTCGTGGAACTTGATAACAGTTCACGTGTGTCTTCTCACACCATGAGAAGATAAGATAACGCACGCTCAAACTTTGGTACTTGTAATTATTAATAAAGTTTTGAATAGGTTGCTGTTTGCAAGTTCAGGTTTTTTTTAGTCAACTTTAACAGCGTGTTTTGCTGGTGTGTTCGATCATTTATGTAGACGTATGCAGATGAGTGGAGGTCTGCCTGTCTACTGTGCTATATATGTGTGTGTGTGTGCGTGCGTGCGCGCGCGCGTGCGTGCGTGCGTGCGTGCGTGCGTGTGTGTGTGTGTGTGTGTAATGTGGACCGTAGGCAGGCAACTGCATCAATAGATGTGAGTTATGGAACATAAGGAGCTTTTAGAAAATTAATAATTAAAAAAATCAAACCCACTTTCAAATGAAGATCAAATCCATTGATGATCCTTTTTATGTCAACTGGTGTCTGTGGGGTTTTTTTTATGAAGACAGATTTTATATAACAAAATTTCGTACCACTTGTGTATCAAAATATCTTTTAAAAAAACGATATTTTTCTATATTAGATGTGACACAAGTCTCTAATATGATCATTTTATCTGGGTTTTTTTTAAAGTAAATCTATTGTGAAGTTCTTTGGTGAGTAAATGACACATTTTGCACACTAAATTATTCTATTTAATAAGTTTTGTTTTGAAAAAAAAAACAGTTTGAAGGATTTACGAACTTCACTTGAAGTGAAGTTCACAAAAAGAGATGTTTTGTAATTTTGATTATTTCATTAATTTATTGTAATGAATTTAAAGGGTTGATGCACATCTATACTATTTTTTTAAAAAAATTCCAATGTGTAGAAACATTTGCGCTTGCGTCCCATTAAATAATGTACATACTTATAACCAAATGTTCAGATATTGTAATTCTACCAACAATGCTGACTTCATGTCACACAGAATTCAGTATCCTCACTGCACATTCTACGTGTGGGTGCTTAGTTTTGTTATAAAATAAAACATATCATAACGTTCTCATATGATCCACTTAATATTTTCATTTCCCACTAAAATGCGTATTTTTAATGAACATTTTGTTCACTTTTACAAAAAATGACATGATATTATAACGACCAATTTAAACTGTCATAAATTTACTTGCATGACGCCTACTCGCACATTTTTTAGAGTTTCCCACTAAAATTAGAATTTGTTCCCACTTAATTTTGGTAATTTTCCCACTTCCCACTTAATTGTCCAAATTCCCACTAACCACTTAATTTTTGACAATTTTCCACATACCACTTATTTCTAAGGCCATTTCCCACTAACCACTTAAAGGGCATCTGCACCCTCTGCAATTGCCTATGATGTGGCCCAAAAAAATAACAAAGCAGACAATGGTTGTTTTTTGTTCACATAAAATTCAAAGTATATATTGTATAAAATGCAATAGCATAGTATGGCGTAATCTTTCGAAGTTAATCTTCAAGGGTTGGTTACTTGTGTTTAGCTAGAGAGGGTTTGTATGTTCACAGAACAAAAATCTACATTGGTATGTAATAAAAATTTCCTTGCTATGAACATTTATTTGGCAGGGCACTAGCATCAGTTAGTGAAGTTCGTGCAGGAATTCATTATACTGATTATAAACTACAGGTACATATGGTCGATAAGAGATAAAAGACTCACCAATATTTCCATATTTTGTATATTATGCTGTGTATATCCTATTCTCGTTGAGAAAAGCATTTTGCAGAAAACATTTTTCAATGTGTGTTGTGGGTGTTTTTGTGTTTTTTATGATGTTGTTGTTTGTTTTTATTTGTTTTTGTTTGTTTTTTTCCAATTAAGTCTGGTGCAGTTTTTACTTGAAGCTGCAGCTAATCATATTAATACACATAGACGGATGGCATAGGCAAATCCAGGGAGGGGGTGCGCAGAGGGCGCGCAATCCCACTTTTTCCACCAAAATACTTCATTTTCATAGGGTTTTTCATGAAATACCTTCAATGCGCCCCCTTTTTCCAAAAACCTGGATCTGCATTGGGATGTGTAGACTAATGATGCACCACAAGATGGATGCTGTATGTTGTAGTATTTTGAGGTAGTGTGCCACTTCTTTAGGCATTTTACGGCAACTTTGTTTAGTGAAAATAACACCTTTGAGGCTTTTGTTTTGGAATGGCGACTTGAATATCCATACCATACGGGGACTGGGGGCCACCTTAGACCTCCGTTGATGGGTGGTATAGGCCTACTGTGGCACTGTGCTCCTCTATATGATTAGCTGTGTGGAGCGACAATTTGAGCGTATACGACTCAACATCCATGTAGTTAAGTTGTATGCTATAGTAAACACTGAATATTGTACATGAATAGATTTATAGCTCATAACAAACATTGCAAAATATTGGACTTTACTTTAGGGACTATTCAATATGACAGGGTGGGTGGGGTAGGAGGATTTTAGGGCTCGCCACGAACTTTTGTCACCATGTGTTAGAAAGATCAAATCATATTCTCCAGTTCCATATTACGAGAATGTAGACGAGCAAATTTATCAACAATTTCGATGTACATTCAGTGGCGGAAGGATTCAGCTTGTTGGTCAGGTGGTGAGTTAAAGAAAGCGAATAATCTAATAGTTGTGAGTGCCTATGGTACACATACATCTGCCACAGGGACACACCTAATAAGCTCCCCAGATAAAAGTAAAATTTTATGTCCTATCAGATGCAATCTGAGCCATTTTCAGCACCATGTTTTTATGTAAAACTCTCTGGAATTTCCCCACCCCCTAACCCACCCTAGATCTGCTGTGGGAAGCCATGATAAATATGGATATAATAAGCGCAGATACTCTCCAATTGAACCTATAGTGTAAGTGGAGCAGCTGTCTGACGGCACTTGCTGATCCTTCATATTCTGCACTGGTAATATTACGTGTACAGTCTGTACATGCCAGCTTGTGTAAAAATGTTGAGGAAAAGGAAACGCTTGCAAACTTTTACAGCGCTTTATGCTGTCGTGGCCTCATACACAAAACTCAGACAGGACATGGACAAATTTTCACCCTGCCACAAGTTTTATATTTTACATATTTTCCAGTAAGAAGATAACTTTCTTACTGATATTCTTACTTCTGATCTTAATTCCATGTTAGCAACAGCTCATAATGAATACTCAACATAAAATTACAATATTGTTTTATTCATTTCTACAAATTGAAATAGGCACTTAATTAGCACTGTGAGCCTCATAGCGCACTCATAAAAAAGCGTCATCATTGATTAGTTTCCACAAACACACAACAATCTACAATGTCAAAATCTCTAGAGCTTTCAACACAGACACAACTCCAATGCAAATTTTGATGCAAAGGCAATTTTTTCATGCCGGTTTATTGCATACATTAATACTGAAAATTAAGAGGGCAGAAAATCAGTTGAGGACTCGAACTTCATGTAGAATGACTAGGAGATACGAAGACTTGGAAGATTTTTACAAAATAATTAGACTCTTTCATAGAATGAAAATAAACTTTTTAATAGACATTCATGTGAAGAATAATAAAGATAGAAGACTTTTTATCATCAAATTATTAATGAAACACTATTTATTCAATTGCATGGGTAAATATGATGGTTCAGCCATTAATACATATTCAATGATTTTATTTATAATTAAACAATAAACAGACAGTTTAAATTTTCTGTATTAAAACAAAGCAATATTTACTAGCAAAAACTCCTGTGCAAACATAGATTAGATTTAAAGGCTTGTGACCTTAACCAGCAGGAGGCATTATGTTTGCTGAGCAGTTAAGGCATGTGGTCAACTATTGTGCTATGTTTGCAGATGTATACTGATGGCCTACACAGTAATCAATACATGTATATGTACATGTATGTTCTTACTAGTTGCTGCATGGTCAATAACCCTTTTTCCAGTGAAAACAATCAAAATGTGACACAAGCAGAAATTTGGGCAAAATATTATTAGATATTATTAATTACAACTCCATGCTAACTTGTAAGTTAGTCAGTTGGTCATTGACATTAAAACATTCACATACTTAGTATAACAAATCAAAATGTAAATTACTTTAAAAGACTGTGAAAAAACATTATCCCCACACAAAGTGATAAACCTGTCTTATGTAGACACTTTTCACTTTTCCAGAAGGTGTCCAGATAAGACAAGTTTCACTGTAATTTTAAGAACATGCACTAAAACACTATTAAGGATTGACTTTGTAAAAACACATATAGGAACCATGCATGATCTGCTGCATGTCACTAGGCATATTTAATTTTGGCATGCTTCTTATGTGTGCCTTTTGACTTTCACTGAGCCAAGAACATATCTGTTTGACCTCTTTGACCTCTGGAATATAGCGAGTTGAAGTATGTGATTCACCGATCACGACCTTCTCTTTTAAGCAGTCAAATCGCAACCATGTTGACTCCTCACCAGTTTGACACTTTACGAAAGAAATATATTTTGTATCCAAATGACTTAATATAGCAAATAGGTTAATTTTAGATGATTTCGGTTGATTGCCATCTTCTGGAATGGAAAGCAAACATGGTTTATGATTTTGATACTTTTTATTTTGGTGCTTGGTGGAACAGCAAGCACTACAAAAGAACGTTGCAGACGTAAGATCCTTATGCACGTCAAAACATTTATGACATTGTACAGTGGCCGCTTCGCCACAAATGTAGCAGTATTTCTTAAATCCAACTGCCATTTCTTGTAAATCCAATTCCAAACTAGGAAAAACACCATCAAAATAACTTAGCTGAATCAGCAAGATTTCAGGAATGCTTGTAAATTTTACATTGTTTTCAACTATATGAGTTTCAACTACTTCTTGTAAGGTAGGAAACTGAAGTTGTGACACAAGGTTATTGTTACTGGCTTTAATCTGAAGACAAAAGTTCTGAGAGTCATCCATCAAAGGTGAAATATGAAGAATATTTGACAAAATAGATACATAATCTTCAGGGTAGCTTCTGGATATAGGCTTAAGTCTGTGAGTTTCCGAATATTCCTTCATGATTTTGAGCAGTTCTTCAATCATTTTACTGTCAGTATATCCAATAGTTCTTAACTGACTTGCCACCTTTATTAGAATCTGTTTAACATTTGTATCAACATTTGCCGTGTCTGTTGTAACACTTATCCAATGATCCAAACAATCTGAGAATTGGAAAAATATATACAGCAATGAAATTAAAGCGGAACCACCTTCAAAGCCTTGAATACCTCTTGCTTTCCCTATGTACTTCTTCAATAAACTCCTATCTGAAATTTTTGGCACCATTGCAAGGGCTAGATTTAGTGTTTGTTGACGCTGGGACACATTAACTGGAATAGGCTGGCCACTGGCAGCAGCAGAAATAGATCCAGTTAACAGATTTCCCAACGCCGGTACTGCGGATGGTGCATTTTTTCTCTGACGCTGATCCTTTTTTACGAGGTGGAGGAAGATAAACAGAACTCTGTGAGGTGGAGCTTGGAATACTCGTTTCCCTCGAAAACTTCCATCTGTGTAACACAACTTGTCTTCATCATCCATCAAAATACCTAACGTGATAGAAAAAATCTATATAGTATAATTATCGCATCTATATTCGTGCTTATCTACTTCTTGCCTACTGATAGACATACGTAGATGTAAGAAAAATTGTACAAAAACATAAAGCCAATGCTTTAAATTATACCTACAATAGACATGAATAACATGGATATGAGACAAGATCTATTTAAATAAATTGTAAATTCTGAAATTTAGCCTCTTTTTATACACATTTTACATTGTCAGTGCCTACCTGCAATCTTTTTTGTTTTATCTGGCGCGTTATCAAGATATCCCATCCAGGCTATCTTTCCATATCGCACAGGGTTTTTCAATACCTCAACTTTTGACCCTATCGTGAATTCCTCCTTTTCTTCAGATGGTAAAGATCTGGCGCTTGCATTATCCATGGAAGCTATTCTGGTGCTTACGGAAGAGGCCTGATTAGATTCCACACTAGTCGTATTGAAATCGGAGATACTGTGGACCGATGGTGAAGGTCTCGCTGAACCAATCGGCAAACTCTTCTGCGTAGTTGATGGCAAATTTCTCTGACTTTGAGCAATTTTAGCCGTACCTCCCTGCGGATATGACGTAGCCTGATTTTGAGGCTTAACAGGTATTTCCTACAAAGATTTAATGAAAATCATTTTCTTTCTAAATCACAAGCATTGTGAACTTGTCTTATGTAATACACATGTACATTAATCTATTTCATTACATTTTGGAAACAGGCCAGTATAAAAATGTCTTTGAATAACTTTCAAATAAATTTTAATATCACTGCTACCTTGGGTCTGACAACCCCAGAAAATAAGTCAGTCACTCCGTCTGGAGGCATTCTGATGTTTCTAGCGAAGTCACTAGAATTTCCCTCTGTACCCTGCTGACGACTTTCTGCCAGTGAAGCTGCAATGGCTGCAGCAAAGTCTGGATCATCTTCACCCTCATCCTCTCCACGGTGTGGTGGAGGTGTTGGTGTAGATGACTCACCAAAAAAGTCTTCCTCTTTGATCAAACCAATGACTGGCATTAAGGCTGAAATAAAAGAAGAAACCTTCTGAACTGAAAGTATTAGATGAAGTGGTGGGATAACGTTGCAATGGTTTGGAGTGAAGGAACTTATCTACCGGTACTCAATCAACCTATAGCAAACTGTCCCAGTATTAGATATAAACATAAATACATTTGAATAGCTTTACAATACCAGTCAACAATTATTCACAAACATATTTCATGTACATACTGTAGGATGGTGCACAGTTCTGCACACACTTGTTAACCACCAAAAAATAATCTCTACATGACCTCTTAATATCCTCTCATTTATACATATTGCTATCATTGCTGCTCCCCTTTTATTTCATCAAAACAAAAAGCAAACAACTCACAAGCATATATCAAATAAATTGTACCAAAGAGAGAAGAATATATTTCGTGTTTATACAACACATCCTCCGCTAATAATGAAGAATTAACGTACACTATAGTACAAGTACAGAGAAATTATCAACTCACAAGCATGGTTCCTCTTTGCGGTGAACACCTGCCGGCCCTTGTAGCGGCCGGTGCCACTTCCCACCGGCTCGTCAAACTCCACACCTGCTGTGGGCTTCTGCTCCGTAGGGTCGAGCTCTCCCGGCCCGCCCAGCCAGCGCACCACCCCCCGGTGGAAGTCCTGCTCGGTCACCCACACCACACGGTCACCGACTTTCAGCAGATGATCGGACGGACCCTGGAAAGATTTACAGTAGAACCTCTTTAATTTGACTACTTTTGGAACCAGTCTTAGGTGGTGTCAATAGAAAGGTGGTCTCTGTACAGAGGTGTATTTTCGAAGCTTTTAGAAGCTTTCGGGCCGTGAAAAGTGGTCTTATTAGAGAGGTGGTCTCAATAGAGAGGTGGTCTTAATTGGCAGTCAAACCATTTTATTGTACGTGATAAGATTTATTACTGCTTTTATTTAATTTTCAACCTTCTTTTTTACCTTGTATATTTTTACCAAGTATATTTCTACCATGAAACATGAAAGACAGAGCTGGAGACAGGTTTTACAACCCTAAGCTTCCATCTAACTATATATATAATTGTATATCTAGTGGCCCTAGCGGGACTCGAACTGAAGACCACAAGGTTGTGAGACCAAAATGATATCATCCCAAGCAAGCTGCTATTGAGAGGTTACATGACTGAACCATTGCTTGCGTAACCCCCAGCTTACATACTTGGTCAATTATCATTTCAATCTGAAAGTGCTTAGCATGATGGTATCAATCAAGTGGTCATGAGTTTGTGTCCCATCAGGGCCACTTGATATAGTTTAATAGAAGCTTAAAAAGGTTGTAAAACCTCACTTCAGCTATGTCTATCATGGTAGAAATATGCTTGTGGAAAGATGTGAGACAAAGAAAAGGTTTGAAATGAAGTTCACAAGCACTGGGAAACACACACAAAACAATGCAGGAAATGTTTCATCTCCCAAACAATGATGAATATAATACCCAAGCCCCGATTGGGTTGGTTAAGACTATACGCACGAGGTCTGTAGGCTATGAACTCAACTCAGAATTCAGCCAAAAATTCATCCAAAAAGTCAGCATGAGATTCAGCACGAGATTCAGCAAAACGCACAGGATGACCCCGTGGTTTTGAACGAATTACGTACATCACGTTCAGATAACTACGTCACACGTACGTTGATAAACGTGGTGGTTGCACCTACTGTACTCAATAATGGATAACGTAACACGTTCATATCGGCTATGGAGAAGTGATTACACAAATAAAAACAGTTTAATGTGGATACTAGCTGTCATTATCCCACTGAACGTTGCCATTTGAAATCCGGTGGTCTGTCTGCGAATGTACGTTTATCAAAACGGGAATAGTTCAATATTTGAGGTTGTGGAGCTTATAAAACTTCGTAATTCTTCATACATCTAGGTATAATTTACTACTGAATCCGATTTCATGCATAATAGATGTTTTTACAACATTTCTGAGTGAAAACATTTTTAAACATTGGTTGTTTATTCCGGGATGGCAAAATATCTCGTAGTTGACACAATCATTTTATTAAGTTTTCAAAGAAACACACGATATACAGGCCTAGCTTTCATAAGACTGCTGTCAAACACCTTATCTGTGACCCGACATTGGAATTGTCATCAAATAACTATTTTTAGAAGACACAAACCAAACATCTGTCCGTGTGCCGTGCAAGCATCATTGTACAAAAAAAAATTATACTGAATATGAACTTATGAGGCTGGATTTTGCAGCCTATGTTCCTCTGCTGGTATTCCCATAGTGCTAACATTTTATTAAATCACGAATCGTACAGTGAAGTGAACCTGCACACGTGGACTTACATCAGCCATCATTAACAGCTATGAAAGTGTGACAGACAGATGTTATATAGCTCTATACTTATTCTTCAACTTGTGTTTCATTTTTTTCTCTATCATACATGAGCTAATAAAAAGAAGATATTAATGGAGGCAGCCACTATCGGCTTATAGTGTCTATAACTATATAGAGTTCTCTCTATACTACTTGTGTGCGTCCTCACACCAATATTTTCTATACTTTATGACAATCTTTCGTATTCATTTATCATATTCATTATCATAATAAAGAATCATTCATAATAATTCTTTTTCCTTAAATTTTCTACACATAAACAAGACATACGTGTGTAATATGAGAGGTTTGGGCCTTAAGCAACTGCTTATGTATACATATTATAGAGCATTTTATGGTACAGGTATCTAATAGGAAACACTAAATGGCGTACCAACAATCCATTCAGCGAATGTGTAGGTGTGAGGGTGTCTGGATCACTCAATGCTCTCATTGGACTTTGCATCATTTGCTGTTCTGGTCTTGCAGGCGTGATTTCGGCCGATTCTGGCTGGTAAACAGTAGTAATTACATTTTGCCCACTTGGTGGATTGCGTCTGCCCTCTGATTGGTTAAAAGCAGGTCTTTGTTCAGTTGACATTGCTGCTGACTGATACATTGGTACAGCGCCTTGCGTCGATGGATTAGTACTGAACGGAACATTCTCAGAAAGTCTTAGATCAAAATTATCAAAACTTTGTGTTGATCGTTTGTCGCCACTCATTGATGAAGATGATGTGGATGTGAACTGATCGAGGTCTTTATTACTTCTCACGCAATAGCAGGATACAAATACAGCGCAATCTTCTTTGCATTTGAAGTAAACCACCTTGCGAAATGTGCCGTTTGAAGTGCCTTTGCCTTCATATTCAGGATCTAACTGAATACCAAAATAAGTGCCAGGGATACCACTCACAGGACCTTTATATCTATAAAAAAGAAACAAGTTCATTGCACTCAATGTAATAGTGTGTGAATTTTAAAGCATACTTCTATAAAAAAGAAATTTACTATTGGAAATGATTGGATACAACGGTGGTGCATGTCTATTGTTTACAACAATCAGTACAGCATACAATCAGGTAAAATTGAATGAGAAATTGATCAAAATTAGCGAATTACGGGAAAACCCTTTACTTAAGATAGCCTGGAGTGTCCTGATCTAAGTTTGCCATATCACTCAACAAAACTGGTTCTCCTATATTAAGAGCTTTAACTTCATTTAGACGAACTGGATCCGTGTATACAGTCATCCGTTTCTGCGGGGTTCTGATGCATATCAAGAGATCGCTTGTGACGGAATCTAACTGCAATGATAATTATCAATCATATTATGATTGGAAAGGCCAATTATAAACTCGTACACAATGACATTGTATGAAAAAATACAGGTCAATATAAGGAAATTTTAAAAAAGTGGTTTTCATTTAGAATTTATAAGCGTACAGATAATTTTACTTATATAGGGAAATATAGAGGCTTTATATATTTAAAGTTAAAATATCTTATGATAGTTACCATTTCGAGATTGATGCCTGGGATCATGATCGTTGAATGCTGTGGTTTGTCGGCTGATTGCACTTCAACTTCAGCAATGTTTTTTATGTCTGACAACTGATGATATAAAAATAAAATCATAGATGAGGTTACAAAACACAACAACAGGCCTTTTTAAGGCCACAAAGAGATTTCTTAATATATTAAACCGTAATATATGTACTGAAATTATATAGATACCTATAGGAACCAGTCATTTTTTGTCTTTGGCAAGAATTTCGCTCTTATCGCAAGAGCTTCATCGGGCCTAATGAAATGATCCTCTCACTGGGTCACATGACCACCACGGATTTGGCGATCATGTGACAGCAGAGATGTGTACACGGGGGGCAGGTCATAGCCGGTGTCACGGTTCATCCGGGGTCGGCTGTCACATGATCGCCAAATCCGTGGTGGTCATGTGACCCAGTGAGAGGATCATTTCATTAGGCCCGACGAAGCTCTTGCGATAAGAGCGAAAGTCTTGCCAAAGACAAAAAATGACTGGTTCCTATAGGTATCTATATAATTTCAGTATGTTTATATAATGGAACCCAATACAAACTTACATTCGTAATATGTGTTAAGTGAGAAAATCTAAACATCTGAAGAACAATATATTTACATTAATATTGCCCTATCAAATTGTCTTAATTGGCCAATGGTATTATTTTACCTAATAACCATAATAAATAAAAATCAATATAAATAAATATTTAATAAGATAATGGATCCATCCATGTATATACATCATGAAAAATTCATGATGACTTAATTCGAGATTGATACGCAAGTCAAACTGTAAGTATGAAAACAAACACATTCAAAGTACACTAAAAATGCAAACCTCATTTAATGAATTGACGATGAATATGGATCCTGCAGGCCACATAGATCCATCAGCTGCTCTGTAAGGACCCATTAGTATGACACGTGGACGGTGGTCACTGGTCCATGCGTCATTCAAAATGAGATTCGACCCACTGGTCGCAAGGTGGGAAGGCTGCAGTGACATGCTAGAGCGACTCATTGCGAAACCTGCATCATATAGAAAAACACTGGTTTGGTTCAGACTTTTTTTTCTAGATCTAGTAGCAATCACGGGAGCAATTTTAAAGATAATACTAGGAAATATATAATATAGTATTATAGGATGTGTAACCTTTATAATCCACAATTAACCACAAATATATGTACGCGACTCAGTTTACAGGGGTCTGTAACCGACAGATATATACAAAGCCGTGTAAAATGATATAAATTGAAGAACAATAATTGTTATGCAGATTGAAAAGAAGGCTGTTGCCTTGAAACTAGTATCAATTGAAGACGAATAAAAACTTTTAAAACTTTAGAGAGTTTATCAATGGTAAGAAAAAAGAAGATATATATTTAATATAAACGATACAGTTTTAAATCTAAAACATCTTTATCATGGATTTGAAATAATTGACTTTATATTTACTTTAACAAAAAATAACATTATATTGCATAAAGGTTTATCTGGAAAGAATATTATTCTTTTACATATTGAGTCACTATGCACTCACCTTTTCAGCAAAGTGGTTATTTCAGATTATCTTTTTTTTGTTTTTTTTTGTTATAGTTATAGTCATATATTATACAAGCGTGTAATAAAAGGAAGATATACAACCAATATTGGCTTATAGAGTCTATAACTATATAGAGGTCTCTCTATACTACTTTTGTGCATTCCCATACCAATATTTTGTATACTTTATGACCATCTTTCATATTCATTTATCATATTCATTCACAGGTCTAGTTTACCTTGTGGCAATAATATAAGTACAGCATTTATCTTATAAACCAATCTCAATTCTATTATGATTCATTCATTCATACATGTACGTAGGTGTAATAGATATCTATATAATTCACAATATGTTGTATGTGAGATGAACCAATATAACCAACAGGTGCCAAGGTCTAATTTTAGAAGATTGATGCTAAATATAGAGCTTGGGGAATTCCAACTTATTCGATTTCCTAAATATTAGGTCTCAAACCACTACATTTTAGGATCATTGTGTATAAACCACATCATATCATCATCTCCGCTTTGAGTTCAGACCTCTCAATACATGTAATCGCAAGAAAAATGCTTTCAGTGAATAATTTCATTTCCAGTATCGGAGGAGAAATTTTATATACACATGACCGCCTTTGTAGAACTGCGGGAGCTCCTTATCAAAATCCTTGGAAACTTGATTTTGTGGTTATAAAAAAAACTAAAGAATATTACAATTTGCAGAATGCATTTAGCAAGATCTTTCAGACCCCTTGAAACGTCTCGATTTAAGACAGATGACACTCTTACGAAGCGGAATGGTAAACAATGAAGATATTTAAGCAAATTAATATATTATTATTTTAGCTAGTATCATTAAAAACCAAGACACTTCAATAGGCAAATATGTTTAATAATAATTTCTCAAAAATACAACATTTGATAAAAGATCCCTTCTTTTATATTTGGTGCGTAAACACATAATTCAAGAAAGGGTTCAATTGTTGACAAATTAGATGAGTACAATATCACATATATCTATTAAGTATAAGCATTCTAAAATTGAATCACAAGCGAAAACAAAACCTTAAAAAAAAGTTACTACAAATATACATTTCTCCAAATAATTTGAGCCATTTTATAGAACTGCATACTCCACTACTTTTACATCTTATCATTGTCAGCATTCAAATGGGTGGGCATATTTGTTTCATATCACAATACTGATAGCAACAAAATTGTGTGTTATAATAGCGAGTACAAGTTAATTCATTGGTTTTGGTAACAATGATTTTGCATTTGAATGGTTTGAGCTATATATGGTAAGCTCGTCTATAGTTGCATCTCCGTAACATTACACGCTAAAAATTATTACAAGAATATTGACAGCCATTAGATAAGTCATTGTAATAGAAATGTGAATTCACACCTTGATCTATAATATGAAGAAGAAATTACAACATCACTCAATATAATTATCAACACCAAGGGTAATATTGTACCAAGAAAAACGGTCACAGCCATGATCTGTGAGGTCTGTATTACTGGGAAAAAACTTGATATAGGACAAATGGCGTCGATCAGCACTAATAATGACTAATTTTATCTTTCACAACACGTTTATCATGAATGTTCATTATTATCAGTTCTATGCATTCATGTTCAGAGGCTCGATTTTCACCTACAAAATTAAATTTATGATAAAGTCCATTTACAGAGATAAATCAATGAGACAACTGCTTTACAATGAAAATACATTGTGTATAAGTTTTGCAAAAAGATTTTTAGGACAACATTAAATAATACTAAACAATTTCATAAATAATACTGGCTGAAATAAATAAATATCAAGAGGTTTACAGTGTTATACCAGTAACCATTACAACTTGCAAAAGAAGATTAAATATTTTAACGAATTGGCAGGAGTAATAAACCCTCCATGCTACCAACATGAGGCAAAGGAGAATTCACTGACATTTCATATATTTCTTCTTATCAAATCACATTTTACTAACTAATAAAACAAATTGCTTGTCACTAGCTGCGTAAACCCTAGCTTGTTCTGAAGAGAGAGGATTGACCTACTAATGGTAATGTTAATATGTTCAATATGTACATACTGATACATTTAAGATGTAAATAGAACTATAAAAAGGAAATCATGACACTCACAAATTCATTGACTGTACCCTATCCTGTTCCCTGCCTTGTTTACGTTCACAAAACATTTCAGAATACATATGTAAAAATACAATTTCCCTTACATTTGAATTTCAAAAGATGCTGTAGCCATGAAACCAGGCTGAAATTTCAAATTTTCTCCCCTCAACTGACATTATACAGCTAAACCTCGATTTTACGCGGACATTGGGGTCCATACTTCAAAAACCATGTTAACCCAGAAAGCGCGTTATGTGCTGCGCTGCCATTGGTCGAAATCGAGTGGTGTTAGACCTAAACGCGGAAATGATTGCACATGCACGCAGAAAGTTTCCTTGTGCGCCATTATGGCTGCTTCGAAGGTAAACAACTTGCATAAAGGGTATTTTTGACAATATTTTCATATATAAGGATATACATGTATAAGAATATAAAATAAATGGGGTCCACGGCCAATCCGCGTTACACAGAAATTGGCATCATTTGCCCAAAATCGAGGCATGCAGAAATTGTTATATCGAGGTTTAGGTTTAGCGTTATCGAGGATTTTAGCTGACCATGACCTACATTCATACATGTATCAAGTAACCTTGAAATTTGAACACAATAATAAAAATAAATTGTACATCATGGTACATTAGAGTATGTAACCAGTTCAAAATGAAATTATGAAAGTTTTATATCATAATAACTAAACACTTCATTTACACATACAACTTTCCAAATAACAGGACATTTAATCTTCTTAAAAAGTATTTTTACCACTGAAAAGTAAATGTTCGATATTCTTCATGGTTGATTTTATTGCAACAATTTGGTACTAACACATCAGGTGTGAATTTTTGCCTCTACACTTAGTTACATAAATAACAAAAAAATATTCCTATCAAAAGGCAGTATCCTTTGAAAATAAATGAGAATTATTATCATAATATATGGACCTTACCAAAACATAGAATTACTTCCTTATCCTATCTTTAGCCTTAAATACACATTCTTACTATTCAGATAAGAAGATATCTGTCCAAAACAAACGTAGTTGATATAAACAATACACTGTAAGTAACTGGTCACAATCTTGAGAACAAATTTACATAGAATAACCAATACATACACGTCTTATTCAGAACTGAAATAACATTGTAAAATAATATAAAAGATGTATATATGTATAACTAATACCATAATAGTTTACAAAGAAAAGTGAGTCAATAATACTGTAATATAAACAATCAAAACGCAAATTCATAACGGGTTACAAGAACACAATGGATAACACAGACACACACAGTTGGTAGTTTTCGTAACAAGTGACTAGAAAGAAAAACACATAAACATTACAATGGTAAACATTCTCAGATAATGAAAAATATTTTTTTTGTAATGGGGTTATAAATATTGTACGCTAACCTATAGAAGAAAACTGAAAGTCTATACTACTAGTGTTGAAAAACACATTATATTATATATATATGTCAAATAATAGGTCTATTCATGAATATTGTGCTAGTTAGTGAATTTGTATTCACTAGTCTATAATACAAAAAGCTTTCTTCTCACATCAGCATATTTTTCTTCACTTTAAAACTAATCAGTCTCAACATAAAAATAAGTGATGCTGAAATTCATATTCATCGAATTGGGAATGACAATCTGAACAGCTCTGAGAAAGCAATCTGTGTCAGTTTAACAAAAAACATTGAAATACTAGATATCAAACCCAGTTGAGTTATTTCTTTTTTTACAAAATAAATAAATAAATAGATACATAAATAAAAAACTAACAAAAAACAGAAAAAAATGGTTGGTTTAAGAGTAGTATTCTGCAATGAGTGAGCAGTGATCAGTGATGTAAACAAAACATTTCCAACCAAAGACATGTTAGTTCCTGTTAACTATTGCTGAAATTCTACACAAATTTCAAAACAGAAGCCCCGTCTAGAAGTGTCGCTGTTCATAGGGCAAAAAAGATCAGAAACATAACGGTATGCATCTACTTGTAAGCCATAAAGCTACATCATATTCAAACTTCTATTTTATCATGGCCCTACCTATGCTCCTGATTTCTTAGCAGATTTGCATGAGTGAGTGATCACATTCCAGTTATCAATTAAATAAAAAGGTAATTCGTTGTATAGTGCTTGTCAAGTCATAGTAAATATTCTAGTAATATAAATACATGAATATACGATTACACTAAATGCATAAAATGCACACATTTCAGCTCATATCCATATTTTTTCCACCAGTTCTCTCCTCTCTCCACAGTCTATATCTCACGTAGCCCTATCACTCCATCCTCATGGCGGAGTGATATTTTACTACCTAAGATTGCGGCGCCAGCGGCGTACTGGAGTCTGAGTTTCCTTTTCCACCTGGAAAACATGGATGCAAATTCACAGATGATTCAAGCATTGTAGAATTGTAACAATTTACATTCATATACATTCCGACGAAGTTGGACCCCTTTATCTCAAACTCTGATACACCAAATTTATAAATAACTCAAACTTACAATCATTTTCCTTCAGGTTACTTTATATTATAAGCCATTCTGATAACTTAAAATTTCTGATAACTAGAAATTCTAAAAAGTTTTTAACTGACAAAATTTCTAGCAAGTTACTTATTTTAGTATTAAATATAAACTGTTTTTTTTTCTCCAAAGATGAAAATACAAACACTAATTCATCTCGAATCACTTACTTTAAAGTGTAGCGGTAGCCCGAGTACCACGTGTGGGGTTACCATGGAGACACAGACATCGGGCAGTTCCAGTATGACGACGTTTTCCCGCGGTGGCACCAGCTCAATGTGCTCAAAAGCCTCAAAGTTACGCAGTCTGAAACCACGGAAACCACTCTTAGTGGTACTTTGTGTCAATATCTCGGGGTGGGGGTGGGGGGGGGTGTCTCACACTATCGCGATTAGTACGGACGTGCCTTGAAACTGGGTGTCTTTTTTCACATTTTTAACTAAAATTCTTCATTTTAATGGCCAAAGATGGGGTGTCGACTTATAGTTGAGATAGACTAATACTCACATTTCTACGGTATAATACATGGAGACAAGAATGACATTCACCTGAATATGAAGCCAATGGCAACGTAGAAGAGCAACTCGGGGACTTCAAAAGTGAGCGCTCGCACGTACGTGTATTCATTGAGGAAAGTAGCGAGTGTGACGGCCACAGCATACGTCATACTGAACATCACCGTTATCACACGGAACCTGACAAATAGACGAATTGCTACAACGGCTGGAAAGTATCTTGTTAAAAAAAACAGATGCCCAATAATGCTGATACACTTAAACGCTAAAGTTACATCATGCAGGTGTCCACTATTATAGTACTGTAAAACTAGAAATATTTGTGCACGATTTAATTTGCAAATTTTGTGGGTAGGTGCAAAAACGCCAACTTATATAGTCAGAAAATATTTATAGCCTATGTAAACTACATCCAGGATGGACCAAAATCCCAAAATTAAATAGTCACAAAATAATTTATAGATGAAAATCGCAAAATTTAATAGCCAAGAAATATTCTAGTTTTATAGTATTTGGAATTAGCTTTCCACATGGACATTTATAACTGTAGTAAATGCATTTTGATAGCAGCAATTGGTTTAAGACAACCAAACAGCCACAGCAGAAACAGTTTCAAAAGTCTTCATACGATCACGATAGTTCCAATTAAGATCTCCTCTATATAGAGACCACCTCTGTAATAAGACCACTTTTCACAGTCCCAAACCTTCATAAAGCTACCAAAATGAACCTCTGTATAGAGGCCACCTCTCTATTGAGACCACCTAACACTGGTGCCAAAGGTGGTCTTAATAGAGATTCTACTGTATATTTTTCAGGATACCTGTCCTGATTTTTCTCCCGATATTCATGGCCCTGTTACACGCGGCGGTACGTACTTGTTATAAATGGCGAGCTTGCTGGCGAGCTGCTGGTCGATGGTGGCTGCTGACGTGTAGTGCAGACTGTGCCGCGAGATGAAGCGCCGCATCTTGCGGCGACGCCGGCGCAGCAGCTCGATGTTGTGGGACGACCACTTGAGCGTCTTGTACATCATAAACACCACGCAGCACACCGAGAACGCCTGCAACAGCAACACTGATATTGGCGAACATCTCTTCAGGATAGATTTCATATCTTTTTAAAGAACAATTCATAGGTACTATCCAAATATATTTATTTTTATGTTGAGACTTTCGTCATTGCATGACGATAACATTTTCGGAACTAAAACTTCTCAGGGAATTCCTTGCAGGATGTTGTCACATACTTTTGACAATGTCATCCTGCAAGGAATTTTCTGGCAAGTTTCAGTTCCGAAGATGTTAAAAAGTAAATATAATTGGATAGTAACTATCAGCTGGTAACAATTAATTGTGATTTAATTAAGTACCATGCATAGTTACTACTGAGGTTCACACCATGGCAGCAAATTTACTTGCTTAAATTTTTCTATCAATCATAGGGGAATATATTTGGGAACCTCTGTACATAGGTGATTTTTTCCATGGAGTACTTGTAATTTACTAGATGACGGGGACTGTGGTACTGAAGGGATGCTAAATGGAATGGACGGTTTATATCAGGTTTGTTTACAGATTTTTAATAAAACAAAACAATTATTAAAATAATAGATACCAGAAAGTAGCGATGAACCCAGTAGACACACATCAGGGATGTCGCAAATAATGCAAACAGCACTGTAAGTAGGAAATAATGCTCTGATATAGTATTAAATACATGAAAATTAAATTCTAATATGGAAAAGTCATGTAAATAAAATAGCAATACAGAACTTTCTCAGATAGAACTTCCCTCCAATTAAGATCTCCTCTATATTGAGACCACCTCTATAATAGGACAATTTTTCATGCTCTCAAACATTCATAACGCAACCAAAATGAACCTTCAAATAAAGACCACTTCGCTATTGAGACCACTTGAGGTCAGTTCAACAGGTCGTCTTAATAGAGGTTAAGGTGATGCTTCATATGTGCGTTTAGGGTTTCTAAACCCTCCGAAATTAACTATCTAAATTCCTTTACGTAGAAACCCATCTCTATATATTTCACTATAGCTGTGACAAATTATGCATATTGCAGTTACACACACATTAAAGATGTCAATTGTAAGAGACACACCAACACTCAGTAATTAACCATCTGATGTCAGCTTGAGTACAAAACAAGCCTGTCCTCTAAAGTTGATCGAAACAAGATGAAACCGTTATCAAGCGAGTACTGACACAATAAAGAAGTCCATCTGTAGTGCTTGATGTGCGTGCGCACAACCCCCCAGCCCTCTGCAATGATCATCATGGTGACAAACACTAGCGAGTCTTCCAGGCTCTGCACGAAGTGGTACACCGAGGAAATGTCACTGGACTCCAGGCCTGAAAACAGTGGCACAAGTACGTCAATTTACAGGGTTACAACAAAGTATCAAGTTGTGTGTACACCATATGAAATTTAACAACACATTTTACCTTTAAAATCTAAATATTGTATTTATTGGTGATTTGAAATTTGATGATTGCTCGATTGATTTGAAAACAAATTGTCATTTGCTGCCACATTGTGACAGAAGTCTCTATTTAAGGACATCGACAATGTTAAAAACCTTAAGATTGTAAGTTTAAAAATGCATTTATCTCAAAATTGCTAATAATAAATGGTTGATTTATATTTTCCAACTAAATATTCTGATGGTATAACAATTTATACAAAATGATTCATTTTTACATAAAAAAGATAATATTGCTGCTCTGATAAAAGAGATGATAACAGATTCAATAATATATGTACCATAACCACAATATAATCTTTCAACTTGTCTGCATTCAATTTGATTAAACTTCAATTTGCTACACCTACCCACCGCAAGATGAGCACTATAGTGACAATACCTTCTCTTTTTATTACTATTAGTATCTTGTGTCAGCAATGTGAAAAATCAAATTAATTAAAATTACTTCTCTACCTGTGTTAGCAATTTCTTGCCACCACAAAAGTATGAGAACCACGAGTATTACTTTGAAGATTGGAGCCCAGCTAATCAAGCGATGCAGACGATTAGAATACTGAAACAATAACAACCAACCAATAATTTTCAGGTGTTATGCACGTATCTACTATAACATAAGATACAAATCCATTAATATACAACTACATGTATAATAATGATTGACAAAATTAATGACACAAAAGCACCAAATCAATTAAATTTTAAAACCATCTTCTCTTATGAATTATTTCTTACCCGAAAATAGATGACCCAGTTAAAAAACCAGGCAGCGACAAGGACCCCCCAAGTCAGGTTAACTACTGTATAAATGAAGGGCAAGGGAATTTCGTCTGATGACAATTGCACTGCTCCAGGGTTGAGGGCCAAAACAGTGCTCTGAAATAATTCAAAGAAACAATATTGCTTCACACAAAAACAGATATAAATGGTGATAAAGATTTAAAGGTTTCGTAATCAAAACAGTAACTATTAAAGTAACATATAGGCTAATGTGTTTGAGTCATTTGAAACAAAATATTTAAGAATAAATAGTTTTTTAATTGTGATATTAACTGTTTGAAACAAAACTTTGCCGTTTTAGTTGTCATAGATTCTAAATTACCATTTTTATTTTTTTCAAGATCTAAAAGGAGTTTATATTTAATGTGAACCTTGCAATCATCATGTATGTTGCTGTAGACTGTAGTGTTGGGGAGACTCAGGTCCGGACATTGAAGCAGAATGAGCGTGATGAAGTTACTGTAATCCATCTTCTGCACGTAAACAAACTGATGCTCCGTCATGCTTAAGTTTCTCCACACCTAAAAATAGAGGTATCAAGAAGGTCAACAATAATTTCTGAATGAAAAATGTACGTGGGAAGTAAAAATTAGTGAGAATAAAATAAAATACAAAATCAATTTAACCAAAACAAGAAGTGCAAATAATAATTAACAAAACATATTATGTTTCATGTGTACAATTTAAGCAATACATACTTTCATACGTGTACAGTATGCATCTGCTCTGCTCATTTTATCTTGGTCATACTGACTTAGACGTTGGCAATCAAAATTCAACTGTTGGAATGTCATCCTGGAAAACTGCAAAATGAACAAAACACATCAAATCTAGTATGTATAAATGGGATTAAACCCCTAACAAGCACAACATATTTTACATTTAAATTGACATAGTACTAGCATTTGCATGTCTATTAGACAAATTTATGGTTTATAATTCAGAAAAAAGAATTAATGCTATGTACTTGCCTCTCTTGCATCTGAAGCACTGCATAATAGTACCCAAAAGTCTGGACGTGGGGGAGGTTCAAACGGTGGACGGAACTACAATAGCATTATCTTATTTGAATTTTTAAAAATTAGGAATGCATCACTATATAATATATAAATGCAGTTAACTGGGGAAAAAAATGCTATACATAGTTATAAATCAATAAGCATCTACAAACACATCTTAGCTATATCCACTTGTTTCCCATTTTACACAACACTTGTCTACATATTGAATACAGGCAAGTAGGAGACAAGTAGATATAGCTCACCTCTTGGTCCTATCAATTCCCAAAGACAAATGAATATTAGATTGTGTGAACTGTGTGTAGTCTACACATATACTTCAGGTGTTGGTCTATATACTCGGCTGTGCTAGAGCAGCTCCCCTTTGAAAACACCAAGCCAGTGTGCCGCAATTGCAACGCTACTTTATACATAATAAAACGACTTACAAAAAGAGATCCGTAGACTAAGAATTAATACACTGGGTGTGCAAGATTACATTTCCTCCCAAAAAGTATAGATGCGCGCCACCACATCGACACACGTCAGCAGATCGTCATGTCACTAAAATGTACGCGTGACGACCTGCTAACTTATGTTGAGGTGCTGGCGAGACATCTATAGATGTTTTCCCTCTGAGTTTTACCTCTTCTGAGGATCTGCGGTGTACAAACTCAGATCCAGAAGACCCCTTTCAAGACACTGATCTTGCACAGGCTCACTGCGCACTGCTATATAGCCACTGTGCAATCTTGAATGAGGGTTTAGAGATCTTTAAAAGAAATATGAGCGTTTACTTACCGGGCACTGTAATGAAAAATGTAATTCACCACCAGATAGAAAACCGAAACTTCGATCCATGAGTGGATCGAAATGGGCTTCCGCTGGTGAGTGTTGAACTTTCACATCTTGATAATAAATGCGCCCATCTGTCAGATGCACCCCGCTGACTAATATGCCTAAAATGATGTAAATCATCCCCATTTTGGGTGGCAACAATTTCGTCGAGTTTCACATGATTTAATTATGCTAAAAGCCAGTTTTTCCTAATTTTCAGGAAAATATTTTTATTTTGATAGCTATGTCTCGTTTCTAAGCGATAGTGCACGAGACTTTAACAACATGTTTACTCGTGAAGGAGCAAGTTCGTCACCGACGAGAACTCACTATGTTAGAAAAGGACGTTGCTCTCTTTCTCTCTCTCTCTCTCTCTCTCTTTTCTGTCACTCATATTCGATTGAAAATATCGACCATTGGGGATAGCATAACTCCCGTGTAAGGTTATCGTTACTCTATGTCTATAAATCGTTACCTTGATAAATTGCACAGATTAATTTTCATAAATCATATTGAAGTTTTATCAATACTGTTCATGTGTTGACTACATTATGTAGAGAAACATATTCTTGTATGAACATATATATTTTACCATATACATCTCAGTATAGTTGATGTGTTTCATAATTTAGCAATATTTGATTTTATATTGTATACATTTTCACACACATCTTTTAGTGGGAAAATTATAAACTATTTTATTACCAGACTTTACACATATTTATTGTACAATGAAGTTTTGTGTATAAATCTTGATTGCTTTTCTTGCCATGGATGTAGGCTATCCTTTAATTATTTTGTTCTTGTGAAGGGATCATGGCTAGTTGGTTTAAAAGAAATAAAAATGTAAGTAAATGTGCATTTTCTCCTCAATACTAGTAATGTTTGATATTATTGTTAAATATCTAACTTTGAAATAAAATTATCTATGCATAATCTTTATTATTACATCTCTTTTCAACAGATTGATTGTGTAAAAGTCACAGGGAAATGTTTTCTAGAAATTAAAATTGGGGATGAAGTAGTGGGAAGAATCATTGTTGGTCTTTTTGGTGATGTAGTTCCTAAAACAGCAAAGAACTTTGCAGCATTATGTGAAGGAAAGTCAGGATATGGGTATGCTGGTAGCAAATTTCACCGAGTGATAAAGGATTTTATGATACAAGGTACATGTATGTTTAATTGCTAGTGAATGAAATTTATCATACCAAGCAACATCAATACAATTATTTGTATTTTAATTGTATGTTTTTCGATAATATCATAATAGTATTTATTTTTAGGTGGAGATTTCACTAATGGAGATGGAACAGGTGGAAAAAGTATTTATGGAGAAAAATTTAAGGATGAAAATTTTAAGCTGAACCATTTCACCCCTGGGGTCCTTAGCATGGCTAATTCTGGTATTATGGATATGGTATTAATATATATAGTTTTGAAAGTTATTTTTGCCAAGTAATCTGTCCACAAAGTGCTAACTGAAAATGCAAATGGTCTTAAACTCGGGATACAATATGTAGCTCTTGATCGCTTTATCAAAATAATTGTTATATAAATTCACATATATTTTACATACCAGATATAAGCAATTTTTATGTTGTTTGATGATATGCTTTAAATTTTGATTGAAATAGGTGCAAACACTAATGGTTCACAGTTCTTTATTACATTAAAGAAAACACCTTGGCTTGATGGGAAACATGTCGTTTTTGGAATGGTTTTAGACGGTGAGCTTATCAAAATATACTTTTGTTGTGTTTATTACAGTCACTTGATTGCAACCAATTGGGTAGCTACTTTGATTGTATCATATGTGTCATTTTTAGGTATGAATATTGTCAGGAAAATTGAAGAAGTAGAAACAGATCGGGCAGACAATCCTAAAAATGCCATTTTGATTGCTCACTCAGGAATACTTTCGTTAGAAGAACCAACAGTGATAGACCTGAAACAGTTTTCATGAGATTTATTACTATATAGACTTGGATGCAGCCAATATCACAAACGGCTAGGAGTCATACTGCTGCACATGAAATCATGAAATTATGTGATGAATGAGAATATTTTTTAACTTTATTCTCCTTCTTCAGAAGAGACAATTTGTTATGGATGAAAGTGACAGTCTGCATGTTACCTCAAATGTGTTGATAAATCAACAAATAGAAATAAATAATAGACAGAAATTTATCATCAGAATTTGCGATATGAGCAGCATTATACTCCTATTACATTTTAGCTGGAGCCGTCCTTAGGCGTCCTGCTATAATAACTTGAGACTCTTGTGAGCTCAAATGAACATGATTAATTCATTTCATTTTTAAAATAAAATGATTCAAATTCAAATCATTTACAGAAAATCCTTACATGGCAAGTAAAATAACAATTCAGTCACTCCAAAACAACAGTCCTAACATTCATCTATCAGAATTACCCAAAATTTTATCAATTCCAATCTTTCTTGAACATTTAGCCATGACTAGAATTCCTACATTTTATACATTAGTTAAATTACTAGTTTTCAATAATAAAACAAGTTTATACGTAACATAATCCTACAGCACAAACTAATCAATATCACTTGGACAGACATTCAAAATTACAAGCAAAACCACAATACAAAAACATCAAATCAATGCTTTAAAGACGTATTCTGACTATTATACAATGTACAATAATAATAATGTAACAAGATGTGAACATTGCGTTTCCTTAAAAATAGGAAGTACATATTGTTTGTAGCCTACCCCTGTGCTGTGTACAATTAACAGTGATTTAGAACACACATAAATACTACTATGAACTTTCTAGTAGCTAGTAATAATATGAACTTGCATTTTTGTTAGTTCTTGTTGTTTTTTCTGTTTCTGCTGCCTTACATCCGGAAAATAAAGTCCTATTTTTTAAATTTAAATTTAAATTGAATTTAAATTTAAAATTTAAAATAGGACTTTATTTTTCGGATGTAAGGCAGCAGAAACAGAAAAAACAACAACAAGAACTAACAAAAATGCGACCACATGCTGCATACCATATATCACAAATCTTATATAATATGAACTTGAAAACAAGAAATTACATTAATATCAGTGTACATAGTTTAAGTACGAAAGCCCAGAGAGCTCATTTTAGTCGTATTTAAGAGATTCTGCCATGGTAATTGGAATGTATAAAAATAAAAATGATCAATAAATAAATCAATATATCCACTCACCCCTTGCATAACATTATGAAATAGACTAGCTACTCATAATTCTAAAACTACCGGTATGAAGAGACAATGCAATTTTCCATAGAAAAATGTGTATATAAATGCACTAGATAATTTGGTCAATTCACTTAAGAAGTTGGCACAGTAAAAATGCAGACACGACTCTGTGATATTTACAAAAATATATACTAATTAAAAATTGAATTTACAGCAGGTATATACTTGAATGCTGAATTGCTGAAAAATCCTCAGAACAAAAGAGAAAAGTATGATACCAATTTCAAACAATAAAATCTTATACACAAATAATATGGACGTGAAAAGTTTAGTTCAAATATATGAACCTAAAAATTAACCATTTACCAGTACTTAACCTTAACACCATATACAAGTTATCAAAATCAGTATAAAAACCATAACTGCAGTAACTATTGTTTCAGTGGGAGAGTAAGTAAAAATCATTAAATTCTTACGCAATAATACTGAGTCGTCTCAATAAAGGTGAATGGTCTTCATCAACAATCATGTCAAATAATCAACATTTAATTATAATAATAGTTATATGTAATTATGTCATTAGACATATGACTCCAAGTCAGGTTGGGACTATATCACATAGTGTCTGGTGGGATTTGAACCCACAAGCATACAGCACCAAAACGCCTGGCAGTTCAGGCTAAACCACAAGTCCACTCTGCCATCAGAAATAGGACTTCGAGTCAGAAGTCTAACGACTTAATTACATATAAGATATATACCCAAGTCCAATAAATCATAAATCATTTCAAATAATCATAGTTGTTACAAATCATAAGCAATAAATGAATCTGACAAAGTTGAACGCTAATGTGTGAACTGGATGTAATAAATTACAAGTATCCAATTAGAAAATCACTATAAATATGATTGACTATGGGCTTGGATCAGTAACCAAAATTATGTTCTTTCTAATTACACGGACATTTTGACTTTCCGACTGGAATAGTGTTTATAGTTCTTTTTGAGACTTTGTTAATCTAAGCAATCACAATTGGGTACAACAAAGGCAATGTGTGCAAATTATTTGTTTAAAAATATATTCCACAACTCATAGCATACATACAAACCACCTTCTCTCTAACGTTCATACACAAAATTAACAATTGCCTAATAAATTGCACATTACTGATTTGTTCATACTTTTTAGCTAATGTCAGATAAATATTACCTAAAGAAAGTTCGTGACGGTTTATAATCTGTCCTATAATCTGTGTTACCGGCATTGTATACCTTGCTACTGCTACTATAATTGTTAAAGCCATCTGTGCTTAGATCTATCGGAGTGGGAGACCAAGGTTGATCTATACTATAGTCATCCAGTTCAAGTTCTTTATGCTCATCCCTTTCAAAGTTCACTCCTTCTTCAACCTGAAATAATAAAAGAAAAATCATTAGGCGAATAACGAGTTAACAGGAACTGAACACCTAATACAGTGTACCAGAAATCAAATTAATTAACCATAGTTTCAATTTTAAGCCCATGAGCTTACACATACACATGCACGCACGCGCACGCGCACACACACACACACACACACACACACATACCCGCCTGTCCATGTCACGAAATAGGTCGTGGTGAGAACTTTCCTCACCTCCAACCACTGACTCCCAGATATACAGTCAACAGACAAAGACAAAGTCAACAGAGAAACAAGGAGTCAGACACAGACACACACATACACATACACAACACACACACACAAACACACAACAGACAGAGACAAAGTCGACAGAGAAACAAGGAGTCAGACACATAAACACAACACACAGAGTACCCACCTGTCCTGGGTCTGTCATGAAGTAGGCCATGGTGGGCACCTTCCTGAGCTCCTGCCGCCGACCCACGCAGACTCGCAGTCGGCACAGGTACAGCAAGATGGCCGCCAGCACGATAACGATGCACAGCGCGAACACGTACGTCGTGTATTCCACCTCCAGTTCCCAGGGTGGGCGGTAACGGTGGGGGGGAGAGTGGTGGTGCTCGATTTCCCTGAAAACATGCAATACGTGGTGATTCTTCTTCGGAAATATGCCTCCCACATACAAACATAATTTTGGGGATTCATTTGTAGCCAATTAGATTAACACTAAAAATCCTATGTATTTGGTACACAGCGCTTGGTCTCATTTTATTTTGAAATGTTCTTTTTTTGTGAACATATTCACACAGCATAAAAAGAACATTCCAAAATAAAATTAGATTAACAAGTCTACACGATAATCTTTTACTTGACATTGTTTTCAAGTTGCACACATCATTCAAGCACTAGTACTAAATTATATACATGTAACCAATCCACAATATTTGCACTTATGATTATTTTGAAGTACTAGATCATATACAAGTAAGTAAAAAATCAATACCTGAGTGGATAGTATCTGGTTTTATACAGCAAAGCTCCCAGCGTCCACTGCACCTCTTTGTGATCAATAAGCTGAGTAGATGTAAAGTGGTCGTACGTTCTGGGAAAACCGAATCCGTCATGCAGAACAGTAGCAATCCATGCCGACTTGAAACATTGCATTCTGCATACAAGACAAGCAAAAAATAAAGTGACATACAAGTTCATCAACTGGAACCCTGATGTTTTTGAATAATGAAACTTCCAGAGTTGACCATCAAGAACAGCAGTCTTGTGGCATGGAGTTTCATTCAAGTTACTCCTTTTTTTGTCAGTGGCCAAAATTATATATGCCTTTCAATGTGGATATGTACTTTTGTTTGTTATCTGATGGTACAATCCAATCAGTACGGTGTTAGGAATCTAGGTCACCAGCTGTCAAATCCTAGGGGTCAACCCTGAACTTAGTTCTTTATATAGCTCAAACTATTTTTACAGACAGATTCAACCATCTGGATATTTACAAAATAACTTGATAAAAACAATGAACTATTGTCATAAACCTACAGACGATAGCTTATGAAGGTGTCCTTAGTATAGAATAGCTTGATTTTTTTTAACCATACTACAACCATCCGCATTTATACACACACACAAACAAATCTTTGAAAAAGTGCTTTAATCTGCAAAAATACTGGTTTTCTGCCAAGCAAATATTTGCATATGTTTTCTGGCCATTAATTAAAGCAAGTTCTTAAGAATAAATTATGCAGATAAAATGAATATGACTAACGCATACACCAACAACCGAATTGTAATTCAAATGTTATAATACATGTATGTTATGATACATGTATCATTGTATGTAAAGTTAATATGTGAAAAATGGATTAAATTACATATTGCTTGCATTCAGAAGTAGACAACCTTTATACCTTGTAATATCACTCATACAATAAGCATGTAGTAGTTAGGTTTCTAAATATCTTGATATTAGATTGCAAAATTTAAACAGTGTAGCTCAAAATCTTACATGATACAGCTAAAAATTATAACGTCACATGTCAAATCAATATACCTTGGGTATTATGCTATTGCTGTATTCACTGTGAGTTTAACAATCATATTACTTATATGGATTTATTAAATACTTGCAAACAGAGTTAAAAATTAGCTATCTAAAAATTGAAGTAATTACTTAATAAGTGTTACATCTAGCATTACTCTGTAGTTAGTCTAATTTAAATGGCTAAATCTGTCTGCTTTGAACCCGATATATCTGATTTTATTCAAATATATTGTTGGAAGAATTATTTTATTCATACAGAAGCTTGAGCCACAACTGTTTAAAAGTAGCAATATATTTTATTTTCATACATAGTAGCTAAACAAAAAGACATTTAAGAATCAAAAAATAACTTATTAGAAGTTAGAAGTATACTGTTTCCTGTATGTACAACATGCACGTTACAACATGTACATACACATGTTAACCTTTTTCTTACGTATTCGAACAAAACAACCACAATGCTTCTGCTTCAGCTAAAGCAATGGTCAAGGTGCATAAAAAAAACATTTTGTGGCAATTTTTGATTTTTGCAAATATTATAAAGATTGCAAAAATCCAAGAGAATCAAAATATGTATGATAAAGTCTGAAATGTCTCTTTACCAGAATATAAAAACTACACCATAAAATAACTACACCAATTGATTACCGTCTTCTATAAATATCGAATGTTTCACTGAAACTAAGTGTGAAAAATCATCAACATAATATCACCATGGTTTCTCAATGGTTTCACCAGTTGAGAGTAATATTAAATGGTGTGTACTAGATACATTGATCAAATCTATAACTGGAAGGCATTTCAAGAACTAGCAAAACTGAAAAAATAATCAATAAGTAGAATGATTGCACATGTAAAATGTAGATAAGCACTAAATAATTTCTATATATTTTACTTCCTAAAAAGTAGAATATGAAATATTTTCTTACTTGAAACGTCTCTCGTTTGCCTTCGGAAAGAGGTTTTTGTTATACCAGCTCAAGAGGGTTGTCCATGGAGTTGCACAATATTCCTACAACATTCCGATTTGAAAATAATTTTAACATGCAAATAACTTGTCCACTTAGCTGTAGCTAAAGCTTTGCTTAAATTTGCTAATGTTGAAAGATCGCTTTCTTTTATGAAAGGTTATATTATGCCTATGAAATTCAACCAACCGAAGCAGCTTTCATGAATTTCATGTAGTCATATTTCCCAGACATCCTCAAAACATCTTCTGTGGTATAATAGAATTCCGAGAAGCCATAGAATTCGGAATTAACAAAATTAATATTAGGCTGATATACTCCATCCATTCCACAAGGCTTCTTCTCACAAGGAACATCTGCAGTTAGAACACAAAATTCTGATGTCATGGAACCCAAATCATAGTTAGTTATATACATGAAATACTTGGTTTACTTTTAGCAACTGCTAAAACATTATACAACAGTTCAAACTGCATCATATGTGTATTCTGTAAGACAAATCTCAAATTGTAAGCTACAAAAAAGTAAGACAAATCGCAAATTGTATGCAACAAAAATAAAGTGCCCACCAGATAAATGGTAAAACACATAAGTAGTGCTGAAAAAACAATATTCAACTGCAGTAACACCACAGTTTAACAACGGTAACACTAATAAATCACCTTTTCCAAGCAGTGGTTTGAGGCTGTGCTGGCAGGCGAGGAAATCACCAGTCCCACGGAAATAATAGCGTTTGTTTCCGCGATCTGCTGTCTGCATCATGTCAATGGGGAGACAGGGATCTCTGAACGCAGAAAGTTCTGTCTCACCAGGTTTACTGTAAGATACAATAAACAGATGAGAAACTAACGAATCAAGGGAAAATGCTTAATATTAGTTTTAAATTCTGTAAGCATGTAAATGGTATGTCCGAAAACCAACTGATACACATAAATGCCTTACAGGTACTTACATTGAAGTGGTGTTATCAAATGTCATTCCAACCGTAGTGTTAATCACCATATTTTCATACCTTGATTTAAAGAGAAGAAAAAAATAATTTTTACAATTCAATAGACGGTAATTATCAATGCATAAGTGAGTATAGCTTATGATATCTTTACATTAGAGGGTAATCATAGTAGTAAATCAATCACATGTACTCCAAAACATTTTACCTTGTTCTTGCTACATTTCCACCAAACCCTAAAAATGTGGTGACATAGACTCTGTATTTATGTTCCAAATCTGTTTCTGAACAGCCGAGACTGAATTCTGATAGCAAATTTGCAGCATGATCATCCTGTCAAATGGAAATTTCAATTATTAGTTCTAATTCATAATGTGAATATAAAAGCACCATGCTAGATGCGTTATCATTTAGACAGACACGTCACAAAATTATGTTGGCGTCGCTTTGAATACGAGTGTCAAAATGACGCTGACTGCAATATGCTAGCATTTCAATAATCAGAGTAAAATCAGTAAATTGGGAAAAATATCAAGCAAAGGGTTATGCTTTCTCATATCATGCTATTCTATAAACCAAAATCGTAAAATAGAAATAAATATGTCTGTATGTTGTCACATTAGATAAAAATTTAAATGCATGGAGATCAAATTCATCCAAAGGTATTGGTTTTACTAGTAAACAGAACCCAAAATGTTACAAATGATTTGCATTAGCATGATTCAATCAAATAAACAAATCACCAAAGTAATTCATGCAAATGTATTTTGCGGAATGGATAAGAGCTAAGTAGTGAAAAAACCTGCCTTAATTAGCCAACAGTATTCAAAAACAACACAAACTAAAAAGAACATTTGAAAAACGTAACTACATAAAAAGCAACAAAGTGTCAAAATTAAGTCTGTTTTACAAATGCAATAACCTTTGGTCTGAAGAACTTTACATATTTGGGCACCTCAAAAGCAATCTGAAGTGAGCCACCTCCCATGTCAATCATGCCAACGGTACGCTTCCTCACGTGTGGCTTGTCATCTCCGGGAACAGATACCACGTCTAGGGGATCTCCTGAAAAAGTGAGTACTGCTTTTTGTCAACTGACACCTCCATAAAGTTAACTTTCAGCTCAAGTGAACTTACGTATTGACCAGCGACAATTTTGTTATAAAAATCATGGATTTTTCATGTATGGAGCAATAAAAATTCATTTACACATGTTGCTAATGCTAATTTCCTACCAACAAAAATACCCATTATACAAACTACAATGTATTTGCTTTGAAATACAGGGATTGCATAGCAAAAGTTAGATTAGATTCCATGTCCTTTACAGGGGTCGAAGTTAAAGCTTCCCGATGGCCCCGGGAAAGTATAATCACCCCCGGGAAATGGTTTTGATACTGTAACTTTCCCGACAGGCAAGCACCTCTACAAACATGCAAATCCATTATTTTCCCGGTATTTTTCGAGTTTCCACTGCAGCAGTTTCAGTTTAGACTTTAGTTTAGTCAACAGCATGATTTGGTGTCACACAATTTAACAAACCAGTAAATATTGTATTACTGGGCTCACTGTGCATGTGCAATATCCGCTACTTTGTAAAAGTCGTACCTCAACACTGCTTTAGTGTCGCACAATTTCCAAACCGTGTAAATGTTATGTCTGCACTCAATGCACATGCTATTTTTACTGCAAGACACAGATGTCATTTTTATTCAACTTTGTATTCCTTAAATGTTTTGCAGTGACTTAATACAAAATTAAATCAACAAAACTGTTCTAGTTTAATTGAATTTTCTAAGTCTCACAATTATAAAATAGAGATCTGAAAATATAATACTCGCCAGTGCCACTCACTTGTAACACTAGCAAAATTTGATCCCTTTAAGGTCAAGGGAAAGTAAGAAATGTTCAAGGGCAAGTGAATTCTTAGGGGATACTTGCTCGCGGGCAAGTGCTTTCAAATTTAAACTTCGACCCCTGCCTTTATCACAAACATCACAGAATAAGAAATCAAGCAAATAAACATTATAAGTAATATGAATAGCTGTGCCTAACACCATCCACAGCAATCATACGTACCCTGTCAAAAGTATCTGTCAAATATATCTTGAGTCAGATGGTATGTACCATGTACTAACTATTGGATTGAATTGGCAATCTTTTTACGTCTAAATAATGTAACTAGTGTTATGGAGACTATTGAACAGAATTGAAAAAAACAAACAAAAGAGAACAACTAAATATCATTTTATACCAGCCACACATTCACTACATGTTTGAACGTCCACATATGAAGATGCAGGTGACCTTTCTGTACACAGCTCTGTATCTACAGACGTAAAAATCCATTTTTGTGGTTTGCAGTAAATAAAAAAATTAACAACCTAAGAAACTGTGCGCAAATATTTCCAGTTTTAGAATAATATACACTTTGTTAAACGTGAAACAAATGACGTAAAATAGGAATGCCTTATTTAGAACGTATTACGTATTACCAGAAATGTTTCTGGTATTACATGTTTTAATCGCGCGGACAACATATTTGTAATGATGTCTAGCCACTAAAGAAATTCACCGAAAAAATAAACATTTGAAATATATAATAGCATTACTTTGTAATTGTTTGGGGTATATTAAGCAGATATCAATACACTAGAATGTTACTGGTGACCGTAAGTAAAGACACTGCTTATATCGCAATTATGACATTCCTACTTACCGGTAGATCATCGTATTAAATTAAATCAATGCTTTAACACAGTGAGTTAGAGAAAAAAGATGGCACCGTTTTTCATGAGATTAGTAGGAAGGAGTAAATGTTAACACCTTTAGCCAGCCACAGGCTGTGGCTGGTATAAAACAGAAAAAATAAAAAAGTGTGTGAGTGTGTGCGTCTGTGCGTGCGTGTGTGTGTGTGTGTACAACAAAAAATATAATCCATGTAATAAACAAGGAGCCGTAAAATAATATTACATTATATACTATGAATGTCTTGTTTTCAACACTCACCAACTTTTACAATAAACCAATTTTTTAACATACCTCCACCAACATGGTTAAACTTTCCAAGCACATAGTTGATAGCGATCCATGCATAAATTCCTTCTTGCTTGCCTGAGATCACTTCCACATACGTATCAGACAATTGGAAAGCAAAGTCTTTGGGAATGTCTTGCCGTAAGTCATCCAGGATGTCTTCTTGATCACTACAACATCAATGTACATGTAATATGGTCTAGCTGAAAAAATTTGGCAATATTTTTTCAAATGACTTCATCATTAGCAATATTTGTGAACTGTTTTCTGTCATCTTGAAAATGAACTAGTTTAAACGATTTTTTTTTTAATCAAACAAACTGCCAATGAGAGAAGCATTTAATATCAAAATTGAGGACACGATGATTGAATGAATATCAATAAGCATACAAATCAAATTTAATCAATACAGTTAGACAACAGCATGTAGCAACGATCATGATGATTTACATGTGGAAGCAATAAAATGGCCACTTGATATAGTCAAATGGAAGCTTAGGGTTGTAAAAACCTGTCTTCAGCTATATCTATCGTTGGTAGAAATATGCTTGCTAAAAAGATGTGTGAGAGAGAGAAGTGTGAAAATGCCTTGATTAATTGCTTGGTGAAAATTGAACACTGAGGTAAAGAGATTTTTACCTCTTTTCCAGCATTCTGAGTCCCGCTGTGGCCAGGATGTAGAGTGGCGTTGACTTGTGTTTGGTGATGGGAATTTGATTGGCTGCGTACTGTAACAAGGGCCTCATGTAGTCTGATGCAGCAGATGGATTTGATGCAAAACTCGACAAACCTGAAATGAAGACACTAATATAGATAAAATCCACAGGAAACCAGCAGCCACCCTTAGCTTGGAATTCCTGATCGAGCTATGAGCTTGAAGAGGAATTTGTCGCATGGGAACTCATGGACAAACAACACGTGAGGGCTTTGGATTAATTGCCATAAGAAAGCACACTGTACATTGGTGTGCTACTAGAGCTACCTGATGTTTCATGTGATAAAACTCATTGTTGACAGGTGGAACATTGCAAATTTACATTCTGCCGTGTAAACAGGTGATAAAATGTTTCAATATCATTGGCAATGATATTTAAACATTTTATCCCCTGTTTACACGGCAAAATGCTTAATCACGGATTCCAAGCTTAAAAGGGCAATAGACATTGAATTGGAGAGATAGATTTACATTATATTTGAAAATCATCGTCACCCAAAGTACAAAGAGTTATGGAGGCATTGGTCAGGCTTATAATGTTACATCAACTCAATTATTACCGGGTTCAACTTTCATAACAATAGCTTCAGCATTCTGATCTCGCATCTGTTGTATGTTCAAAAGTTCGTCTGGATTGCCATCGTGAGGAGGCCAAAAATAGACAAACAACCTGCTTCCGCTGCTACCACAGTCTATCACAATACCATAGTGCAGCTGTTCATTCTCTACATCAGTCGCCATTGCCACGGAGTACTTCTTGTTGGCTAATTCATGGAGTTGAACCTATTAACAGAAAATACCTATACTTATTGAGCAAAAATTGATAATTGATACAAATCTTTACATTTGAAAATAATGTAGTACACAGCTGATATTTATTCATCTTTTCATTACCCCATAACATTCATTCAAAGTAACTCATCAGATCATGTTATGATATGTCAGATATGTTTTACCTGGAAGTTAAGATTTAAAATGCAGAGTACTAGTACTTACTTGTCTACTTTGTCTCCATAATGTATGCGTTTCCACAATAGTGAAAAGCACAATGAATATACACGTCATAGCCGCCAAACTGACACATAGCACTCTGAACGCCGGACTGTACACAAATGGCACAATCTTGTAATACCACAGTCCAGGACATGTCGGAATCAGTCTACATGAAAGAAATCATTTCTAATTAAAATCATTGGTGGAAATTCTCAATGTTAATTCTACATTTGATCAATTGTTGTGTAGAAAACACGCGACATATTAAAATATATGTGAAAATTAACAATATAATTATTTATAAGTGTTGAATCGAAACAAGAACATTTTCAGGTTTTAACCATCCTAGCAAAAGGGTTTAGTAACTTTAGCCTGTAGTGTGGTATGATCTGATACATGTCTGACCATACCTTTATCACCGACTAACTGTATGGCGTCAAAGAAATACTTTATTATGCTAGGGACATTGTTCTCATGTGACCAGAAAACAGCTGCCAACTGGTCATTTAAAGTTACTAGTCATTTACCTAGCATCCAAACAATAAATCTCTTTTAGGAAAGTTATACAACTGCCATTACGTCACTATTATGACCAGAAACCAAATTAGCTGGAACAATATGTGAAAAACAAATGCCACAAAACGTTTTTTGGGGCTTAGACGAGAAATAAGAGATGGTATACGAATACAATCAATATATGGCAAACAACAAAACTTTCCAAGATGACATGATTCAAAGTTCAAACGGGTCTCAACTTTGACAAATTATTACTAAAGGATGTTAATTCTTCCCATCAGTAATAGCGGCTGCTCAGGGAGCTGTTATGACTAAGAACCAATCTATATACCATCTTTATCTACACACAGATTAGCAAATCGATTTAAAATAATTAAGATGCTACTTTATCAGGGTGTTCAAGGGGACCGCAGAGAAACTAGAATTTGTGGTCTTGCACCGGGAGATTGGGAATTAGCATCAAATTTTGGATATTTCCTGGAAAAATGCAGGATTAATTTTTATTTTTAAATCTTCATCAAACAAAATTACTTGCGTTATCAAAGGATACATATTCAAACTTTTGTTAATATTCTAAACATAGAAACTTTATAATATGGTAGTGTCAAAAATGTAAAAATATACAGGGGTCACTATGCATTAAAAAAAAATATGGCCATATAGAATATGAGGTTTAAAAGCAGAAAATCTGTGATTTTAGCATGGGCGCTTATGGGGAAATTACTACCATGCATGAAATATAGCTAATTTAATAGCTATTAAATATTCAAACTTTTTTTCTTTTGTGTTTTAATTTGTAGTATATATACACACAAGTATAAATAAAGGAAAAACACAGGTTGTAACCATGTTTTTTTTTATTTATACACCCATACAATTGAAGCGTGATATTACAAATACTTGCAATATGACCTGCATTTCATGTTATTCACATAATATATAATTACAAACGTTTTTACAATATTCTATATATAATTCCACAATGAATTAAAAGAGAACACATAAATAGCAAGGTTAAAAGCACAATTATGAAACACAATTGCCTTTTCTTTTCAAATGACTATAATTTTATAGCAGAACTGGGAGGCTCTCGGAGGGGAGGCTCACGGCTAACAGATGCATAATATACAATGACAAAAGTTCTTACAATATTCTATCTATAATTCATAGATGCATGCGTAATATATACATCCAATTCAATCAATCAATCAATCAAATCCTAAATGTATTTGAACAGGTCCTAAATATTCCTCATTCAGACGGTGTTGTGTGGCTGCCCAATCTGAATCTCAAGTGTCCCCTCTCAAGCTTTATGGTCATTTAATAGGAGCAAGAAAACTCTTGCCCAAACGATTTTTCTGCATGACTACATCCTAAATTACCAAGGTTCTTACAATATTCTATCTATAATTCCAAAATGAATTTGTTAATTAGTAAGAACATATAAATAGCAATGTTTACAATGTACCATTATGCACCACAATTGCTTTTTATTTTCAATGATTATTTCATTTCTTTCAAATAGCTTTGTACACGGTTGGCAATGATTTTACTTTTTGTTACTCTTGGCTTACCATCTGTTCTACTTTCCTTGAACAACAAGTGAATGCCATCCCTTTTTGCAGCAGTTTTAAGATGATCTAATGTAAGACCTGATGATGCTACATTTTCTGCCATTTTCCGAGACATGATTTTGTCTGCAACTAAAACAGACAATGAGCCGTAATTCTGTCTCATCTGTAACTTTTGTTGAATTTGAGATACAGCTGATTCTGATGACATTGTGTAGGGAGTGTAAGATTTCCCAGATTTCATAAACTTTAACAGTTCTACTAAAGCATTGACATCAGCCAGTGCATTGTGTGCACTGTATGTTTGTTGTAAGAGGCTGCTAACAAGAGCCTCTTGGGTGTAACTGGCTTGCTTTGGATATTCTGCCTTTGCCATTTTAAGTGTGTCAAGAAATCCTGCTACTTTTGAAATTAACGGATCAAATGTTTTGAATATATCTTTTATGTGAAGCAATAGGATCCTCATATCAAATGCATGACAATTATGCGCCACGAGTAGGCATTTACTAGGAAGAAAATCTAAAAAGTCCAGTAACGCTTCTCTGAGGTCCTTGGAATGCACTTCCTCGCCATTAGCAAACATCACTCCACCCTGGAGAGATATTCCAGTCAGTTCTGTGATGTGTTTTGGAATATATCCATTGCTTGGCTGGATGTACCTGCAGAACTCCACATCACCTCGTCTTGCTGCAAGCTGAATGATGTCTGGTTTGAAATCTGAAATATAGTTGTTTACAGTATTGTTTATAAGGCGTAACTTAATGAGGATGCTACATCAAGATTGGTTACGTTAATTAACAGATAATGATAAATGTTTCTTTTTTAAAAGGACGGAGCTTGCAAAATAAAACAGGATTCCAAGCAGAGGCATCAAAATTTGAATTAGGCATAGATGCACACAAACGTACCTCTACCAGTTGTTTCCAAATCAAAAACCACTTCCTCATTTGACTTTGCAGGGACAGTGTTCATATGTACTTCAAGTGGTGGTAGTATGCATTCTATATCAGGAGCCGCTGTGGTTGTCTGAAAATAACACTCATTTGTATTGATGATTTCATTGATGATTACTAAATAAATCTTACTAACCTGGCTGATCTAATTAATGTGAACATTGAATAAGAAATCGTGCTCATAACATTACATCTTATTACATATAATAAATATGGAAATAGAAAATATAGAAATGTACCTCAATACTAAGAGCAATGCCACTTTCATAAGTTGTGCCTTCCCTAACTTCTTTTGACACCTCTGCTTGAAATTCTGTGCTCTTGAGCAAGTTCCTTCTTCTCTTGCCTTCCCTGGTGCTTGCCTTTTGCTTGTTTTTCAGGCGTTTCTTATCTATATGCTGAGCGTACTTTATCGTCTTCATCCCCGGTGAGAGGCCTAACTCTGTGTTAACCTGAAATTAATAATACAAAATGCATTTGTCAGCTAAATAGTGTACGAATATAGAAAAACACATTATTTATTGGGGGTTGTTTTGATGCATCAGCGCTGCTATCATCCATAGAATCAAGTTAGACTGACCTTATAAGAAAAACAAAAAGATTCAAATTTATTCAACAATAGCCAACACAATTATATGAAAATGTGAATGCAAAACAGGTATAAATTTTATGGTATGTATGATATTATCAACAAAAATATGCAAAATAACTTGAACTGGGTAATCAAACATGAACATGAAATATAACAAAACAGAACATGAAGTACAACAGAACACTTGACTACATCTTGACACACTCACATCAGCTATATATCCATAGCCTGTGTTTTTTTGGGCTGTTGCTGCATTTACTCTAATTTCAAGGGACGCAGACTCGCAATAATGCCTGGTTTTTGGTGCTTTTGATGCAATAGTCATATTTAAAGACTCATTGGCTTGAGTGCTCCCAATACATGTTAGCCCCTTAGCATTAGCTGAATGTTTTTTGAATAGCTTTTCTAGTTCCTTTTTCAGGGCTAAATCACTCATATCTTTACCCCAGGGCAGTGATTTATGCTTGTATGCATCACCTTGTGTGAAACTACGACACCAACTCTTGTCACAATGTGAATGATCGCCATAAGAATGAGGCACAACAGCAGTTAGATTTAGAGCTATCTTTTCTGGATTACCCTGATTTTCTTTTATAGCAGTGGTAAACATCTTCAGGTAATACTTTATCACTTTTGTGGACAATGCCTTGTGTTTGGGTTTTAAGGCGTACAGAGCATTGCTTAATGTCTTTTTTACATGGTTCATGTCACTGTCCTTTTCAAAATCATCCCTCACCTCCTTTCTAATCCTACATATAGTGCTCGAATCCTCATCACCAACTACTCCTTGAACTCTAACACCTTGTGCCTCAACATGCTTAACAAGAGCCACACCCATATCAGGCTCCATCCCCTTTGACGACCCTTCCCAGTTTTTTCTACACTTATGTTTTCTTGAAGAATTTAGCACTCTTTTGCATCTACATTTTTTGGAACGCACCGTTACACCAAGGCATTTACCAGTCTTTTTTCCCAATTGCTGTACCATGACCTTAGAGAAAATAAAATGTTTGACATACTTTTGATTGTAATTGCACAAATTTTCCTTCTCTGCAAATCGTTCAATTTTATTATTACATCGGTGTGAAATGATTTATGAATGAAAATCCTAGAATTTATTAGCCCCAAAATATTCTAGTTTTACAATAATTACCTGATGCACTATTATAACTTCTCCCGCTGCCTCTTGATTGCCACCCTGCATCAAACGAGAACTTAATCCCAGCTTCACCTAGATCTTCACTCGCCTTCCTTTCTTCATTCAACGCATCCTGCATTGTCTTGGTGGCAACCTTGCTTACAGGAATCTCTATTTCCTCCATCCTAGCCCGCCACATGCTGTTACTAAATTCTGTCATGTTTACAGTCGTGAGGATGTTGTTGAGGTCTTCTTGACCGATTCCAGCATGGAAGCAGCCTGTAAATATTTGGTCAATCATCATATAGGCCTATGGAATAATTATTTAATACTAATAATGTTTTAATACAATAGTCTTATCAAGGGTTTTTAATAAATATCGGTCTTTAACTACTCATGAATGGAACAAGGTTTTATACAACTTTAACTGAATCAATTTGTGATACATGTAATCACCAATTTATATTGATATATTATATTCTGTATTCATATTTAAATTATATATTTATATTTCTTAAATTAAAAAAAAATGAACAATATATCACCCATCATAGCTTTTCATGTTTAATACCAAGCAGACAAAGCTTATTTCTACATGTAATGTTTAGTGACACTTACCAAGGACAACTTTTGTGTTTACATCAATGATTTGATGCCCACTGTGTTTTCCAGCCGGGTAGTGCTGTTTAGAACAACAAATCCTATTTACAGCTTCACAGGCAGGATTACCACATCTAATATAAACATATCCTGATATGCCTTCGGGCTCAAACCCCACTGTTTTTTGGAGTTGCAAATCTAATGAGCATTCAGTGCAATGTAAGTGGTCAACGAGGTGACCAAAGTCTACAATTGCTCGGGCACGTTTCCAATCTGAATTTCCACAATACACAGCATTCTTATCAACATCAATATAGTCACTGTCCACAATAATTTCCTCGCTAGTGACATCCATTAAATCTGGCAGCAGTGCAGTACTAGTATTATTACTCACATGCACATGACTAGTATTAGCGGACGACGCACTGCTTGTTGTTGGCTGTCTTGCTGCTGTCAAATTCACCCGCTCCGCTTTTACTAGTGGGCCATTATAGTCTCTAGTGGCATACGCGTGTTCCTCAAACACAGCAGGCTTGTTTTTTCTAGCATTAATGATGCTCTGCTCCCTGTCTTTCTGTTTTTTAGACATAAATCTACCTTTAATGCTCTTATATCGCGCCATGAGAGACTGGCCTCCCTTATGAGGCAACGCCGTGAATGGGAGGCAATGTGGTGTTTAAAATACCTCCCCAGAGGCAGGCTAGGTAGCCAAAAGGGGTGGGGAGATCACACAATAGTTTTCAAAAGGTTAGTTCTTTTTACGGCAGAGGTGTACTAAGTAGGGCCCTGTAGCCGTATACAATACAGCATATATATCGTTCCTAGGGTCTCTACTGACGATACATGGTTTATATTTCATGTAGGGTTTCTACAAAACCAAAATTATCCTCTGGATTGCCTCTATCGGATACTGTGGTGTCAGCAGGCATGCATGATTTCAAGAATGATGAGGAAATTTCACTTCAAAATTTGAGCCTGTTTATTCAATTATAGTGTTTTTGTGGTATGCAATAATCGAAGGCCTTGTTGCTTAGTGCATGTGTACTGAACTGTAGTCCTACAACTGACCGATTTTTTTTAAAATACCTTATATGAAACACCGAACAATTTGCTTCTAAAAAGAAAATTCAAATAAAGATTTTAGGTGCGTCAAAGACAACCTGCTTTATTACAATACCTAGGGTTCATTTCTCATGTGACCAGAAAACAGCTGCCAACAAAAATTGGTCATTTAATGTAGTTAGCTGATATTTATTCATTTACCCCATAACAGCATCTAAAAACAACAAATATGTCAGATATGTTTTACCTGAAAGATTTAAATGCAGTACTGCCATTCACTTTGTTCCACTATTGAAAAGCACAATGACCAGAAACCAAATTAGCTGGACTGTACAATAAATGGCAATATGTAATATCATTGGAAAACATGTCGGAAATCAGTCTACATGAAAGAAATCATTTCTAATTAAAATCATTGGTGGAAATTAACGTTAATTCTATATTTGATCAATTGTTGGGCATTAAAAAATATATGTGAAAATTAACTATATAATTATTTATAAGAGTTGAATCAAAAACAAGAATATTTTCAGGGTTTTGAACTATCCTACAAAAAGGGTTTATAACTTTAGCCTGTATATGATCTGATACATGTCTCACCAACCTTTATCAAACTTTATGGCGTCAAAGAAATACTTAACTGCTAGGGACATTGATGTGACCAGAAAAACAGGCCAACTGGTCATTTAAAGTTACCAGTCATTTACCTAGCATCCAAACAATAAATCTCTTTTAGGAAAGTTATACAACTGCCATTCATCACTATTATGACCAGAAACCAAATTTGAACAATATTGAGAAAAACAAATGCCACAAACGCTTTTTTGAGGCTTAGAAGAAATAAGAGATGGTATATTTTAATACAATCAATATATTCCCAAGATGACATGATTCAAAGTTCAAACAGGTCTCCAATCTTGACAAATTATTACTAAAGGATGTTAATTCTTCCCATCTCACCTTGCTCAGGGAGCTGTTATGACTAAGAACCAATCTATATACCATCTTTATCTACACACAGATTAGCAAATCGATTTAAAATAATTAAGGTGCTACAGAGAAATCCAGGAATTATCAGGGGTGTTCAAATTCCTTGGATATTTCCCTGGGATTAATTTTATTTTTTAAACCCTTCACAAACCTATTATCAACAGGGTTGGCAGGAAACTAGAATTTGTGGTCTTAGGGAGAAACACCTTAGTGGGGAGAAACTGGGGAAAAAAACTATTTTAAAGCATTTTCCATACAATATTTTTAATATAACTATATTAGAATACATTGTATCAAATTTTGTTATATATTTCCAATTTATGCACAGGGGAAAAAATGCAGAAACTTTTAATTTTTATTTTTTTTTTGTTTGGTTTTAAATAAACATGATAATAATTAGATATATCATCAAACAACAAAATTACATGATTTGAAGGGTTTATCAAACCAGTAACACTTGGACATTTATTGAATATCTAACTTTATTGTTTCACATGTAAGTTAATATTGTTCCATAAACAAAAAACTTTCCTTGTTATATACTATCTGGATCTGGATATGTAATTGCTGATGCAAGCCAGTGAAATGTATAAAAGGAATGTATGGATTTCATTAGGCAAACAGTTTTGGTTCTTGAGCTTTGGACATGTTTAAATACATACATTCAGGGATAAATATAGAATAATAGGTAAATAATCACACTACATCAAAATGTATAAAGGAGGTCGCCCCAAAGACAATATTGGTTGTACCTCTTAACAATAGATGGAAAATTATATGCCGTGTAAAATGTGATAACCAGGGATTTATCAGGCAATGATTCTTTTAAATTGTATATTATATGTGTTTTAATATTTTTTTGTTTACCATTGTTAGTTTAGCATAATTTTTCCCAGAATCAAAATGAGCTCCCAGCAGAAACCATTTCTCCCCACCTTTCTCCCCAGCCTTGGGGAGGGGGAGAAAACTGAAACCCAAGCTTGGACATTTATTGAATACAACATGGGCACATGATTGAAGGTAGAAAATATACTATCTGGATCTGATATGTAATTCACACTAAGCCAGTCTCAGATGAGAGACTGGCCTCCTTTATGAGGCAACGCCTGCGGAATGGGAGGCAATGTGGTGTTTCTTTACCCTCCCAGAGGCACGTGCCAACAGAGGGGTGGGGAGATCACACTAGCTATAGTTTTCAAACTAGGTTAGTTCTTTTACGTGCAGAGGTGTACTATAGTAGGCCCTGTAGCCGTATACAATACAGCATATATATCGTTCCTAGGGTCTCTCTACTGACGTATACATGGTTTATACTCAGCTCTACATGTAGGGCTAGTAGGCCCTCTACAATTATCGTTAAATTACCCATATTTATTTCATGTGGATTGCTCTATCGGATACTGTGGTGTCAGCAGGCATGCATGATGACTTCAAGAATGATGAGGAAATTTCAATTTCAAAATTTGAGCTCGACATGCTTATCTAATAGCACACAAGAAGTGTTTTAGTAATTTAGAGTACTAGCAAAATAATAAATGAGAATGGCCGGATGAAAGGCCTTGTTGCTTAGTGCATGTGTACTGAACTGTAGTCCCACAACTTGAAAAATGAGAAGATTTTTTTAAAATACTTTTGTTACTGAAATTTTTTTAACACCCAAACAATATATGAAACACAGAATTAAGAGGGGGAAAGTACTATTTAACAATTTTTGCTTCAAATATAAAAAGAAAATTCAAATAAAGATTTTAGGTGACATAAAATACAATTTTTTACATTTCTAGTCGTATTCCTAACAGGGTAAAACAGTACCTGTCAATCAAAAAAATCCTAGCCTTTTATCAACATGTTTACGATTGCCATGACAGCACACTGAGTAATAATAGTAGAATTTATCTACCTCATGAGTCTTGATGGTGCATAAATATGGCCTTACAAAAAACTTCAAAATCTTCCGTAAACATTAATGAAAAAATACATGTATTTTAAGTGGTCAAGTAGATAGAGTATTCAAAAAATATATTTAAAATATTTTGACGTGTCCACAGACATTGCCACAGTTGGGTCATTGGATTTCATTCTCCAGCGCTTAATGAAATTGTCGAACAGTTTCGCGATGTCTTATGTAAAGGACTTCACTATTTTACGACTTTAAAGGTCTTTTTACACCATTTAAATTTTCGTGGATTTTCTACACACACTCTCTCTCAGATTTTTCTACCAAGCATATTTCTACCCCGATAGACATCGCTGACGACAGGGTTTACAACCCTAAGCTTCCACTTCACTATAGCAAGTGGCCCTGGCGGGACACAAACTCATGACCCCAAGGTTGTGATACCAGAATGATACCATCAAATTAACCCAGCTGTCGTGGGTTCGATTCCCACATGAGGATAAAATTTTGGGAGGTCTTTACTCGCATTTGCATCCTATGGGATCATTATATATGAGTTTCCCAATGCTAGTGAAATTCATTTTCTATATTCTCTCACATATTTCTACCATGCATATTTCTACCACGATAGACATCGCTGAAGATATGGGTTACAACCCTAAGCTTGCATTTAACTATATAAAAGATTTACCCGTGAATATGCCGAACACAATCTGTCATTGTGTATCGTATCTGTTCATGAGAACCATACACTGCATACCATTTCATCATTGCAAAAGATCATAGTGAGACTGCCAAGTGGAGCATTGGAAGCTTCTAATATTATGGCCTTTGTAGGGGTCATATTATGCATGCAAAATGATAGGCTTGAAAATAAAAAAAATAAAACAAATAAAATAAAAAAAAATATATGTAGGTGGTATCTCTAAAGCTCCCTAATGCTTTATTTCCACGGGGCTTACTTTGTGATCAAACTTTCCACTGCTCATGTATGAACACCATGTGGCCTAGCTATCTCCACCATTATCATTGGCGATTCATACTGGAGCCTTTCAACAACATAAATTTATGTCATCAACTTTCAAATATGATGGTTGTGCTAGAGGGAAAAAAAGAGAAGTAATCCTATAGAAAATAACAGTCTTGATAAAAATTCTGTTTGAACATTTGGAGCAAATTTATTAAGGATAACATAATACACAATATGCAGAAATATACATTAATCAATTGGTATATGCTACTTCAATGAAGTTGTAAGTATTATATATGACTCACATAATAGTTCAATATAATGTTATAACTCAATGACTTGAAACTTTCCATCAGTTCATGAAATAATGATTGGTCCTCTCAGTTTTGTGTAAGACAATCATTCCAATCCTCAAACTATAAGTATAATAGTCATAGAAAAATGCAATTTTATGATAACATAAGTCGAATTTTAGCTTATCACACTTTTATTTTTTAGCGCCAGATGTTCCCCCACTGGCAGTTCCTTTAGAACCTCCACTCCCAGCAGTTTTGCTGGAGCTAGCTCCACCAGTTCCAGAATCCATCTCACCCAAACCACCAGCTCCCAATAATCCCTTTGTAGCTCTACCAATGACGACATCTAATGCAATCTCAAATACAGGCCTTAGGATGGCACCTAATGGACCAAAGCCACTACTTTGTTGTGCTCTTCTTTCTGCCTCTGCCTGCTCTTTTTTTAAACGGTTAATATCCTCTTCCATTTCTTTTGCTTGTCTGTCAAAACCTTCCTTTAAAAGCTTTTCTTGCTCAGCCATCCTTGTGGTTACTAGTCGCTCATGTTCTTCACGCTGTGCTAGAAGATCAGCTTGCATCTAAAAGTTAAATCAATGCAATATCAATAAACAACTAGTACGTATATAAGTCACTGTATAATACTTATTTGAGGTTCTTAAAAGATCGATTGCAGTAGTAGTAGTTCAAGGATTTCCAAGTATCGGGACCCGAGTATTTGGAGTTACAAGTGCATGAAATGCATGCAACACATACACATCACCTATCCCAACTAGTCCAGCGAATGGTAAAATTGGTAAAATAGAGACCACAAGTGCACACCCAATGCTCTTATTTCTGCCACTTAATTATTGCATATGGCGGTGTGCCTGTGTTTGACTTAAAGTTTTACTAACACTTCCATTCCATAATGGCATAGACCCTTACCTTTTCTTGCAGCTGCCGTACATTTTCCTCATGACTCTTTTGTTGGTCTTCCATCCTCTGCATAGTTGCAATCTTTTCTTCTTCAGCTGCTTGCCTCTGCTTTTCAGCAATTTCTGCCTCTCTTCTCGCTTCTGCAAATGACAAAAACATTGATTGTAAAACTAGAATATTTACTATTAAGTTTCGTGGTTTTGATATTATCCACAGGAAAAAAATGAAACCATTAGATATCTTCATTGCCTAATTATATTCCAAGATATGATTGGAAGTCGATCACACACAATGATGCTGATGACTTTGTTGTCAGGGACGTTCAGAACATTGCTACATCACCATCACTTGAGTAATTCCTGGAATCATCAGGACCTGAGCTCCATGCTTAATCATACTGACATGCGTTACATTCTCTACCATAAACTTTGGAATTTGTTATGAAATAAAAATATTTGTAAATGTTTGCTGACTATTTAATTTTGCAGTTTTACTGTAAGGCGCGAAATTCGCCAATTCAATCATACGCAAATATTTCTAGTTCTACATTATACAAGAAAATAAGCAATTTGCCACAATAATTACCGAAGTTGTTTTTTTCTTCCTCAGCTATTTTTTCGTCTGCAGCCAAAATGTTTGAGCCTTCTAGGCCTCTTCTCTCCAAGAATGTTTTTAAGGCATCAGCACTCTGAAATTTTTGTTATATGATAATTTCATGATATACAACTGCATGGTTTTGCATGAGACAATATCTCACATTAAAGAAGCTATGCAACCTTGCTCGTAAAATGCATGGATGTTGGATATGCTATTGCAAATGATGACATCTTAGAAAAAAGTAAAACCTTAATGCCTTTTCCCGGTGTTGCATCAAACTGTCGCTCCACTTCATTGAGGTGTTGGCAGTAAACTTGGTAGCCGCCAGGCACCATGTAAGTTCCATTCGCCACATTCTGATCGAGATTTATGCAAAGCTGTTTCAGTATCTCATCACACTTGTTGTATGATGCTTGCTCATTGTAAATGCAAATCTTTGCATATTCTTCTTGAATCTGCTCCTATAATGAAAATAAATAATGTTTGACTTGATAAACTATAGTGAAAATGTCCCAAAACCATACAATCTACAATTTTAAATAAATTGTTAAATACAAGAAGGAAGTTACTTCTCCGATTAAATAAAAAAGACAAGAGGAGAATAACGTAATGTAGCACAAATGAATTCAATGAAATGAGAAGCATGCTCTACATTAAAGTTTGCGGGTAAAATCTCAGAGATAGAATACATACTGCTAGTCTTTTCTGGAAAGCCTGATCATCATCAAATATTGCCACTTTCAGAAAGCCTGCAATGGTTTCTTTTTCACACTGTAGGTGGACAACTGAAAGCTCCTCTTGGGTCTGAGTTGGTAAATGAGCTCTCTGTCTCATACTGAATGTAATAAATAATAAAAGATTCATTTAAATATGAAATTCACACACTGCAGTCACTTAATTACTAGACCTAAAGAAAATATTATAATTTCTGGACACTATTTGGAAATTCAGTGAAAGTTAGAACTAAAATTAGAATTAAAGTTAGAATTAACAATTCAGAACATCATAGCTTCATAATTATATTTGTTTCAAAACAGTTAAATAAATTTTCATGATATCATCATAATGTTTTTAACAAAACTATACAAAAAAGTAAGTCACTAGTTTACCTTGCATTATAAAATGTTAGAGCATTATTTATTGCTTTTTCGTTTTCTAGTTGAGATGTAATCTTGACAGCGCTCTCAATACACGGAACCACTCCATTTTTGATTGCATCAACATATGCTTTTGCAAGGCCAGCAAGCACTGAAATTACAGGGGAAACCAGCTTTACTAGAGGCAAAAAATAACATTCTTAATAACCAGTATGACGGAATGAATTCATCATAAAACTAACAATATATACTGGTACGTAGTATCTGTTATCTTAAAAATAAATACATGAAATACACTTACTGCTTCCATTGATAGGAAGTCCATTGACCATCTTTGGTTCGGATTTGGCATTGATGTAGCCCTTGAAATCTGCTGCAACTCTCACAAATTCTGGATCAAGCTGGTCATCCCTCAGTGTTTCTAGCTGCCCCATCATACTACTGCTGCCGACAGGTGTAGGGAAAGTGAAGCACGCCCGTGTGGGAAAGTATCTTCTGATGCACTCTCTTGGTAGGTTAAAATCTTGGATCTTTTTCCCAACACCTGACAATGGTTCATAGTTAATCTAGTAGTTTACACCTAATCAATCTAGTAGCAACACCCAAATGAATTCTCATTTATTATAGCGCCCCTACAATGTGTGTGCTTGTGTTTCACAAATTCCTGGATCAATCAGTGTATTCATTATCCAATATTCAAATTCATAAAAATGAATGGTTCATATGATATCAAAATATAATGTACTCGTAATGTTGACTATTACACTTACCTTTCTTAAGCTTTAAAGCACCTTCAAGATATTCATGGGAAGTTATTTCTCGTCCATCCTTCTCTAAATCCAAGCTAAAATCACGCACGCACCAGACAAATCCAGGAAAATACCTGAAAAAATGTAATTCATATTTTAATATTTGTTTCTCCTTTGCTCTGTACTATTTCATAAAGTAAAATATTGAGAAAAAAAAACAATTCAATTTTGATATTAACAATATTCATTTGATGGTAAAAACACTTATTATGATATTGAGTGAGAAGAAAGTTAATCTACTTTTGTAAAGATGAAATTAGCAAATCTATACCTATCAAATTCGACATCATCATCATCTTCATCATCACCAGATTTTAATTTGATATGATCTGCAATCTCTGTAACAAAGCTTTTCTATTGTTAAGAAAAATAAATCTGAAATCAGAAGGTGCTACAAATAATGAAGATACCATGTAGTGACTGAAATCGGTCTGCCATGTTACACTTAAGATCTTTTTGATCAGTTAAAAATAATTGCCTGGCAACGGACAGATGATAGGCCCTGACATGAATTCGAGCCACTTGATATAGTCAAATGGAAGCTTAGGCTTGTAAAACTGGTCTTTAGCTATACATTGTGTATGTCTATCATGGTAGAAATACGCTTGCTAAAAAGATGTCAAAGAGAAAAAGCATGAAAATGTATTTGCAAGCACTGGCAAAATATCGAAACCAACAACCATTCATAATTATCAATAACACAGGGACATTCTATTAGATCACTGATAAGCTCTTGTCAAGGATACTGCAGTTTTTCCAAAGCGTCATTGTCGATGGTTCCCTTGCTGTTGTACACTAGCGTACTACTGAGGAGCACAGTGAGGGCGAAAATCCACGTGTCATGGTTCCGGTCACCCTAAAAAAATCATATAGAGTAAACCTTAATCATTTCCGTTTTCTTGAACTTGAATAGTAATGCTCTATTATCATAGTTTTATGACACTATCAAACAAATTTCTTTGTTAATGATATGTTACATAGAACTTGTCACTGATAACTTGAAATGTTGAACAATTCATAACATAATAAATAATTTGATTTCACAATTCATCTTCTTTCAAAAACAGCCTCCAAGGAGTTTAAATAATTTCCATAGCTGAAGAAATGATCTTTTTTGAACAAATATGTTTTTCTCACTGAAATATGTTGAACAATTCAAAAAAATGCTATTTTCTTTTTTCAAAAAAATACAATGTCAAAATCTTTTTTTTTTTCAAATACAAAATTTGGATTAGAAAACTATCACAAGCTGAAGAAATCATCATCCTCGCTGAACTTATCACATAATAAAGCAAACTATGAATATATTATTGCATACCTTTTCTGTGTCACCAAGTCCTTCTGTATCTAACAACACCAAGTTGGTGCCTTTCTTGGTTGGATGGTCAACCACCCAAATCCAGATACCCTTTGTCTCTGCTTGGATGGTGGATCCCAGATTGAAGCCTATGAACATAAAAGTTCATTGACATTGTATTGAATAATCTAACTGTTAAAACCAGCAAGCTCCTATACTGTATTGACAGATGAACATATATTCCATTTGATTAATCAATTCATATATAATATTATAACTCATACCCCTTGACCAGAATTTTATGCACATCCCAAGCAAATTTATAGGCAGAACTGAGACTTCCAAGTTTAATCAAAACTACCCATGAAACAGAATTAAATGATGGGGAAATGGTTATTTTCTCGAGTTATACATAAATCAACTCGTACGCTTTTGAGATGACCAAGTGCGACTGTACTTACCGGATGTCGAGCCAGCGAGTAGGTTCATAAGGTAGGATTTTCCCGTTCTCCACAATCCGGCAATTCCCACGACGACCACGCGACCACGCATGGATGCCAGAAGCTCCGCCGTCTGCTCGTTGACACTGAGCTGGTTCCCGGCACCACTCTCAATCAGGCAGAGTGGGTGTGGCCATGATGACGACGCCATGGTAGTGTTTGTAGCAGGCAAGAGTTGACTAGCTGGAATTTATGATATGTGGAACAGATTGATGATTTTAATGATTTCATTTTTTGATGGTATTCTAAAAGTCTCTTTCATAACCAGGGCCATGAATAGGAAAAAAATCAAAACTTGTCCATAGGATGGGTATCCTGAAAAATAGGGTTCTAACTAAGATTTATCCAAATGGACATCATGTAAAATTGATGTCTGAGAATACAATGATTATAGGACAAGTAACTCAAAATTTTACCGTCCTGACAACACAGATACCCGTTAGATAGAAACTTAAGGGCGAGTTTACTAGATACTAGATGAAAAAAGGGCTTGAAATACAACAGAAGCTCTCAATTGAAACCACTCAGGGGATGGTCTCATATGGTCTCCACAGAGAGGTGATATCTCTTTTTAGAGGTTCATGGAGGTCTCTTTAGGGTCTGGGTTTAGGATTTTGAAAAATGATCTCATTACACAGGTGGTCATATTTGGAGGTTTAGCTAGCTATAGTGTACGGACACATCCTGTTTTATGAAATTTCACACTTTCAGGGATAATTTAAAACTGGACATTTATAAAGTAAAGCGATAATAGATAATCTTAGTCAAAGAAATGAATAACTACAGTATATCATGAAATTACCATAAAAATATTGAATCAGGTTGAACAAGCCAGTACTAATACAGTGTATATTGAATGTAGCAGACTCAAGATTTAATCACAAACTAGTGAGCAATATGTGAACTAATATATATGAAAAGATTAATTCTGCAATATTGAAAGCATATGTACATATATTTGGTAATATAAGCTCTAAAACACTCTAATATAACACATCTTTATTACGCATATTATGAACTGTCTACTTACTTGAACTACTTGATCTGTGAACGTTTCAACTGAAGCTGTGAAAATAAAATGACAATTCACCACATCGGCTGATAAGGTTTGCTGTCTCATCTAGCGGGTAATTCCACAGGAAATGTTGGATCCAGTCCCAAGTATCCTTGTTATTAGCTCACCAATATTCGCTATAGTGGTTATGGTGGTTACCTGTTCTATTTATATCACAGTTTAGACTCCTTCACACCGATATTCCCGCATTTAACATAAGGTTTTGCGAGATGAAAATTATGACTAGATAAACTACCGTATGTAATATTCTTAACTGATGGTCCAATTCGGCTCACATATCACATATTGCTCAATCAGAAAGAGCAAAAAGAAAGGAAAATCAGCCAAGCGGGGTCACGGTCGCGGGGAATCCCCACATTCCATATTTATCAATATTTCACATTGTTCAGTGATACAGTGTAATGGTTAGTCAGACAGGATCCAGGTATTACTTAAGTGCAGGATCTACATTTTATTCCTGTCAAAGCTGTTCATTTCCACGATTCACAGAGTATTAACAACAGTAAAATGGCTTCTCCAACTGGTATGGATATTTTCAAAGCCCCAGCGTGTCTCATATCAACGGACACGAGCAACAAACTTCAAGTCAATAAACATGTTATGGAGCAGGTAAGAAAGTGAGCCTCAGAAGTGAGCAGTGACAGTTTTTGTAATTATTTTTTGTAAGTCTTTTCTTTTTCTTTTTCTTTTTAATTATTATATATATATATATATATTTTTTTTTTTGGGGGGGGGGGGGGGGGGGGGGGGGGGGGGGGGGGGTTGGGGGGAGGATTTTTTTTAAGTGGATGGGTAGGTGGGTGTGTGTGTGGGGTGGGGCTTTTCTCCACACCCCTCTTTATTCAGAGCTTCCCCATCCCATTTTCTTGCTCCAATCATTTGAATTTAGTTTCCACTGTTCATAACCAGCAGATTGATTTTATTATCATATTACCCGTGTGATCAAATTACATGATTTTGTTCTACATAACACCTCCAGGTGGAACAGTTGAATGGACCACTTGTGGTGATTGGCATCGCTGGGCTGTACAGAACCGGAAAGTCGTATCTCCTCAACCGTCTCGCCTTGTCACCGGGACCTGGGGCACCAAAATTACTCAACAAAAGTGAGTATAGGACATGTTGGCTAAAGACATAATATGACAATTCGATTAATGGATCATTCATTCTGTAACCACCTATCAGCCAAAACCTCCCTGATGTCGGTTAATTGACTAAACGTCTGACCTCTACTATAGATTGATTAATTTGATTTTAATTTATGAGTGTTATTTTGTAAATCATACAACATTGTAACTTCATAAATATATATTCTTTACATTCGCACAGTCAGTATTATCAGTAATGCTGATGTCAATTGTATTGACAGATATACTTGAAAAAAATATAGTATTGGCCTTTTTTGCCATATTTAGGTACCTCTCAGGTACTTTTGACTTACTTGTTTTGTTTAATCTTATATTTAATGTTCTATTTGTTCACAAATTCTTTTACATTTACATAATATGTGTTTTTGCATAGCTAGAAATTTAAACAAATTTTTACTAAGAAATTTATGTCAATGTACGTAGTCCATCAACAAAAAATAGTTATTATGATCAACAAGCATGGTAGAATTTCACCTCAGCAAGGACGTTTTTTCCTCTTTTTCTAAAGTTGATTATTCTGTTTAAAAAATGTAAAAGGTGTCATATGGACCATTTTTATAGTAATTGAAGTCTTTATAATAATTGGAGTCTGGCATTTGAGCAATTTATGGTCAATGTTGCACACAGTGGAGGATGGTTATAGCCCTCATTGGTTGCTTCTGGCCCTTAGCTTTAACCTTACATAGGCAGATCCAGGGGTGGGGGCGTATCAGAGATCTTCACAAGCCTTCGTGCATACTAAACACATCAAATCTAATGGTGGCCTGCCCCCTTTTCGTAAAACCTGAATCTGCCAGTGCCTTACCTCAAAAAATATTCATAAGTTATGCTGCAAACTTGTTAATTGGTTGTTTTAAATTAATACCACATCTTCACAAAAATATCTATTGTATTTAGATATACACCACAAATTTATGGAATACATTGCTCGTATGAGTTGGATGAATGAATCCACCATACTTGTTGATGGTAATTGCCTCTATTTTGGCTTGATAGTAATAGTTGTCAGCTTGAAATATGAGGTCAGGAATGGATGTTTAATGTGTTGCAGCAAGTGGATTCGCATTGGGTAGTACCATAGAATCCAAAACGAAGGGAATCTGGATCTGGGCAAGAGTGCATCCTCTCCATCCAGATCAGTATATTATACTGCTAGATACCGAAGGCCTTGGTGATGTGCATAAGGTATTTTTACTGTAGTACATCTTTTTTTATCTTACGTTAACTTTGTAAACCTGCAGCTAATCTCATATTGCATTATTTGATTTCATAAATTTCATACTACTACATGATGATATTGGTTAAGTTTCTAGTGGTAAAGTGCGATTGTTGTTGTTGTGCACCTTGCACTTGTGTTGAGTCACGTGATGGGTGGAATTCCCGAAACTCATACACGTGACTGGGAATTCCACCTATCACGTGACTCAACGCAAGTGCAAGGTGCACAACAACAGTCGCATTTTACCACCAGAAACTGATGAAGGAGGAATGTCCTCCGAAACGTCTTCGTTTAAATTAGAAGCATCTGAGTAAGGATTTTTATCCTTTCTTTACTATGATGAATCCAGATGCTAAGAAATCTCTACTAGACAATGGTTAAGTTATGTTCTGTTTTTTATTTAATGGTAGGGCTGTATGATAAATTGTGAATCGTATTTGCACTGTGTACATTATTAATCACTTAGAATCATGTGTTGTAGGGTGATCCAAACCATGACAATTGGATATTCTGCCTGACAACACTTCTGTCCAGTGTCCTGTGTTATAATGCTAAAGGGGCAATTGACGAAGATGCCCTCCGAAAGCTCAAGTATCCTTTTTACATTGCGAAGTCTTTTCCAACATTTTTCTAAGGTTTACAACAACTGATCAACAACTATAGCATGTGACTTACAAATGGAACTTATATTGGTTCAATAGTCTGTGTCAATTGATGCTAGTTCTGGACTAACCAAATACATTCGGCATTAAGACAGCTAGCTAGTCTAGTGTAAAGAAGATTTATCGAAATGTAGACCAGGATTTTCGGGTTAGTTCTGGACATACTCTCTGAACTAAATTAAATGATAGTTTAGGGATTTAGGGTGATAGTAAAATGCAATTTTCATATTTTATATCTCTTTTGTATTATTGTCCAAGATGTATATGTATATGAATAGAGAAACAGGATGGAAATATATTTAATTGAAAAATAACTTTTAATGATTAATAATTTAACTTGGTTGTGCTAAAATTCTTTGACTGCAAATTTTTGTAAGCTATTTATATTGAATGTCAAGTAACTACATGAGAAGGATTGTTACCGTACATGCATCATTATACTACTGCTGATTACCTTGAATACAATGTACTATTTGATATCTATCCTTTACAAAAACATAGCTTCATCACAGAAATGTCAAAGCACATCCGTACCAGCAGTGAAAATGTGACTGATCAAGATTTTGACACATTTTTTCCACACTTTGTGTATGTCATTCGAGATTTTCATCTTGACCTTGAAAAAAATGGACGAGAAATAACAGAAGATGAATACTTGGAAGATTCACTGGCTCTGAAGATTGAAGAGGTGTGTGATATTTTCTAATTCACGAGATAAATAAATTGTTGAATAAAATCCCAGCAGGGCATTGTAGTCTGACGTTTCTCTATGTAATGTAAGTGAAGAAATGTTAGCTTTGTTTTCAATTACATATACAAATACATTGGGTAATGTGGAGAAAATATTTGTTTTAATGTGCTATGTTCATTATTCTTTTTTACAATCTAAATTGCCTATATTTTATGTGATTGTATGACACTATGTACTTTTAGTATGAAATAAAACAAACATAACATTTATAGAAATTTACATTCTGTGATAACATTTATTGTTTTCAGAAAGGAAAGGAATCAAAGCATGTTCAAGAATTTAATTTTCCTCGCTTATGTATTCGAAAATACTTTAAACGTAGAAGATGCTTTGTCTTTGACTTCCCGGTCATGAGTTCTAAACTAATGAAAAAATTAGATGAAATATCAGACTCTCAAATATCAGAGGAATTTCTGGAGCAGACGGTTAAATTTTGTGATCATCTCTTTAACAAAGCACCAATCAAGAAGTTGGAAAATGGTCAAGAAATTGTTGGTAGAAGTAAGTCTATAAGATTTGCATTATTACTTTGTACACTGGTGATTATTGACATGGATTTTTCATTACTTTGATGTCTTTGAAGATCACTGTGATAAAACCATTCATAATATTGAAATGAAAAAATGCACTATTCAGAAAGTATAGATGTTTTTGTGTGTTTAGTGTGGGCCTCCCTTGTCACAACTTATGTGGAGTCCATAAGAAGTGGAAAAGTGCCAAATGTAGAGAACGCTGTAACTTCAATGGCTATCATCGAAAATTCTCAGGCTCTGGAGCATTGTATGAAGTTGTATTGTAACATGATGGAAACAGGAATATCGATGCCTACACCAGATGAAAAAGTTAGTTTACAATATGTACAATGATTTTATAAAAGAAACCATTGTATTCTCATTTCATTTAAGTGCGTATACCATCATGAGACATTGATAATAGAAATATATTTAAATTGCAAATAAAAATAGATTTGAATGGCATTAATCATCTACATGTAAAACGAAAGTATGAAATTTATTTTCATTATTGTGTTTCAGGTGCTATCCAATCATCATTTTGAGTGTTTGAAGAAGACTGTCGGAGAATTCCTGAAAAGAGCTGTATTCGACAAAGACAATGGATTTCAGAAAGAACTTAATGTAAATTTTAAAAATATTATAGTGTATATGCAAAGTATCCCAGTATTTATGATACTAATAAAACTAATGCACTGAGTACAATCATCCTAATTTAGATATGTGTAATTTTATTTATCTTTCGTTTTCATAGTAATAATTTCAATCCTGTTGAATTTGTACATTTGTATTATATTCGAGCTATAGCTAGATGCCATACATGTACTAATATTTTCTAGAATTTGAACATATGCATGCATACGATTTGGTTAGGGAAAGGGTATTTAGTAGTTCAGACGACATGACATATTTAGAAACTTTTAGGAAAAGGTTATTTTATGAGATCACTCTATCCTAAAAATTTATAAGAATATATATTTGTCATAAGAATAGCGTAATATGAATGTGTTAGTTTTATTATCAGCAATGTTGTATTTGCAGGAGCAAATAAAGCAACAATATGCGCGTTACGTGAATATGAATGAGCAAAAGTCCGTAGATCTATGCAGACAAGTCCTAAGTGAGCTAATGAAACCTTACCAGAAATGTATGGCAGATGGAAAATATGCACGTTCTGGTGGATTCAGAACTTACCAAGCAGATATGGATGCAGTTAAGAGTGCATTTAATGCAAGAAATGGATTGGGTGTGAAGGTATGCCAATTCTTTGAACACTATAAACTAATAGATAGTTTTTCTAAACAATACTCTTGCCATACAATTAGTAGATGCATGTACAGATATTTGCCCTGTTCCATGTCACCACTCTGTATATTATTTTGATAGAAAAGTGAAGTGCTACTTGAGTTTTTGCAAAAAGTAATGGAAGAGGGAAGGTCTGTCCTTGCAACAGACAATAAAGTCTCTGATGAGGAAAGAAAAGCAGAACGTAAGTACAACTTCATTGCCATGGTCAAAGTGTTCTCAGGAAAAAAATGATGACTACAAAAAAGTGTACTTTTACATTTACCAGTATATAGTGATTTTTATGAATCAATATTTATGATATATTTATACAGTCATAACCTCCATTGACACACATGTTATGTGATTAATCAATGTATGCGATTATCTATACATATTAAAAGACATTAATGAACAAGTGGTTTTACAGTCTTTACGCAATTAAGCAATATATGCAATGATCAGATATGTAATTAAGTGATACCATCTGTATTGATCAATATTGATAGTGTTTTCGGTTCCAAATATCATGTTGCTAACTATTTCTATTTATTAGATGAAAAAGGCCAAAGCATTGGAAGCAGAAAAGCAAAGGATGGTTGCTGAAGAAGGCCGAGAAAGGGCAGAAAGAGAAGCGGCAGAAAGAGAAAAAGCTTATGCTGAAAATGTCCGACAGCTTCAAGATAAAATGGCAGCGGAATTACAAGCTGAAAGAGAACATCATCAAAAGGTAATATATGAAAATTCAATACATAAGATTCTTGAAATTCGGTCTGCATTGTGGAAATCCTGAGGATCCAGGCAGACTCTGTAATGAGCAGGAAGATGGACCACATCCAACTAGGAATCAGAAGGATCACATTCTCCGACTTGTACGATGAAATATGAGAGTATTGGTGATAATAAACTGTAGAAATATAATGAAATGTAGGGATATAGTATAAACGTATTAAATATAAATATGTATGTATATATATAATGCAATGATGATAATATCAATAATGCAGTCATACATTCAATGACGTAATATAAATAGTTTTAACAAATGGTTGTACACAATAATATTAATGTGAGTATATTGTGTGGAGAGTGTATGTATATAGTAAGGTAACAGATGATGGATGATGGGTAGGGTGTGGGATGGAAGTAGAGGTAATTGAATGGTGTATGGCAATATGTTTATGTGTGATGAAGATATGTCTCTCAAAGCAAGGACGTAGTGAAGTCCATGATATATTTTGATATAGAGATGGGTTAACATTTGAATTGGCATTGATATTTATGATAGTCATGGAACATTCAAAAATATTGGAACATGGAAAATAGTTTTAAAAAATGGTGGAACATGGAACATAGAAAGTCATAGTGAAAATGGAACATGACAATTCCCTCAATTTTCTCTGCACTTTTGTCGCGATTTTACATTTTTGAGATAATTTTTGTACTGTTGTTAAATAAAGTTGGAATGAAGAAATATGTCATGGTTTGGAGGTCACCATGTATTAATGCATGCCGAATTCTAGTGAATATTGTACTGCTGTTATTCACTACATTTATAATTTCAAGAAAACATTCATAATTTCAATAAAATTAAATATATTCAATGAAAAAATCACGAAAATAGTTTTATGAAATGGTTCAGCGCACAGCAAAAGTCTCTGTGATATTTTAATGTCTTAGTAAATGTAAACGTCATGATTTTAGATATAATGTCATACCATTTCATGTCAGTCTTATTTATAAGCAGTACACTAGGAACTGGAATTTATTCAGAAATTTTTGAAAACATTCTTTGAATTTTATGTATGTATATAGTAAGGTAACAGATGATGGATGAAATATTTTGTGGGATGGTGTAACACAAGATTTAATTGAATGGTAAATTTGAATGGCAATATGGTTATAGTGATTTACTATATTTAAATAGATAGCTAAAATTGTGACCCACTTTTTAAGTGGAAGTCTATGATACTATTTAGGATATAGAGATAATTAAACATTTGAATTGGCATTGATATTTAATTTTATGTGATACTATATTTTTGGAACTAGCAGTTTGGAATTTGAAAAGGATACTTTCCATCAGCCAATGTTTGGAAACCATCTTTTTTAAAGAATGAAGGTAATGTCTTTATAGTTAGATGGAATTGACAGGACCAACACATTATTTAATGATTTAGACCAATTAATCATAGGCAGGAAAAAAAATGGAACATGGAATAGAATAAAATGTATAAAATGAAGCCATCAGAGTAGTAAAAACATATTTAATTTAAAATCTAGTATCAGAAGGTTTTGTCTTTTCAGTTTAGATTTTACTGTTTGATTTGGCTAAGTTTAACTGTAAGGCAACACATTGATTGCATGCAAATGAATGATATTAATTTCAGTATTCAACAAAAGGATTCAAACCACATATATTTTTCCAGGATAATTTTTTAATCTTATGAAAGTGTGTAGATTCAAATGTACAAGAGTGCATACAAATGGATAGACACAATACGATTATGTAAAAAAAATATATAATTAAAGTTTTATCTGTAAGCACAGAAAGTCCGTGCTGGGGAGATTTCTAGCTTTAGTGCTGTCCGTCTGTCTGTCCATCCGCATCTACATGCTTAAAAGCTTATAACTTGAACATCACCAGTTTTATTGCTTGGGTGTATGAAATAAATATGTTTATGTATATATATTTGATTCTAATACAATCGTATGTCTCAAAATTTTTTGTTTGTACTTTGGCATTTTCGCGTTTTAGACATAAACTTCAAATAAGATCTTTCTATTCTGACAAACTTAAACATTAAATATCTTGTTACCACAGCGCACTTCATCACGGGGAGATGTATTTTGTTGATTGAATGCTCAAAAATGTATTTTTATTATTTTCAAATATTATGTACTACGGTAACCCGGACCTGCATCATATACTGCATCACTTTTGTACTTTGTACGTCATACGTATGGTGCTGACGTAACTCACTTGTGTAATATTTTCTAAAGAGGTAATGCGGCACATTGTTACATACATTGTAAATCTTGGCTTACAGAGGATGAGCTTACATAATCTTGAAAACTACTATTTTTATGGTGTAAATAATAGAGTATAGCGTGATGAGAGTTTTGAGATCTGACCAGCTGTGGATTTGGTCCCAGCCGGATCTGTGACCATATACCATTTTAGGCTTTATATTTACCAATCATTTACCAATCACTCTGGGATGGTCAATGTGGACCCATTGTCATATCTCATGGATATACACAGTATAAATCCGTGATTCAGACTCCTCGACATTTGTGGAAGCTGGTCACAAAGTTCAACCAATCACAAGCCAAAATCTTCAGCGATGTATAACATTTGATTTCACAAAGCCAAGATTAAAGAAAACTAGAGTATTGATTTTGCTTTTGATGTAAGTCTAACATGCCGAATTTCGATCTCTACTTAAATGGTTGAGCTTAAAAGCCACTACTTCACCCACAGGTAGATACTGTAGCACTCAATATGTGCAGTGTAAAATAGATGCCCATAGACCGGCGATGATATGGACCTTGGAAAGACCAGTGCAGTATTTATATAGAAAAAAATATTTTCATAAGTTTTGTATGAAAGATCATTTCCTTTTCTCAAAATTGCAAGAGTCATTATGGTTTTGTCCTGGACCTGAAAACTGCTACATGTGTTTATACAGTAATTATAGAGAAAAATAAATGAGACAGTTTAACCAAGCCACTGCTGTCTCACCTTAGTAAGAGTTCAGGAGTGGTAAAAACTAATGCAATTGCCATTACTCTGATAAGAAAGGTATTGTCAGTAATTACTGCACAGGTTGTTCTGGCTGAAATTTCCAACTATAGGAAAAAAAGTATTTTATACAGATCTTATGAAATCATCTGTGTCTTTAGACAACATCAGTATCCCACCGAGTAAAACTAGGGGCACATCATTTACTTTTTTTTCATTGATGATCAATGTCACAGTACTAAGGTGCAGTATCCTGGTCATAACAAAAAGTAATATGTACAAATATATTATTTTCCAGGTGCTTGATGAACGCATGAAAGAACAAGCGAGACTACTTCAAGAAGGTTTCAATGAACAATCTAACGCTCTGAAAAAGCAGATTTCAGATTTACAGCACAGAATAAATAATCCCCCGAGGCGAAAGAAAAAATGTGTTATCATGTAAAGAGGGAGTGATAATTGATATTAAATGTTGTACTCATATCACATGATTATAATGACTACGAAACTTGAATAGTATTAAAACCTTTTGTGATAAACAAAACATAAGAAAGTGTAGTTCTGACTGTTAGGGGTGATCGTTAGTGGTGATAAGGTGGCTGTGTTTATGGCATGGGAAGAGTTAAAATTTTGCACCTTTTCATGATGGGGTGGCCAAAATTTTAACCCCATTCTGATGAAACAGCCTGGGGAATGTATTATTAAAGAGAATATGAAAGAACCCCTTGACCCTTCTGAACCCCGTCGCAAATGGACTTGCAAATTATTGGAGATGTGATACCTACAATAAAAGATCTTTTTAGAAGATTAAATACCATTGCATCAGGCAAGTCAATATCATTTTCTCAACCACATATGGGCATCTTATTTATGGCTCACTGTCATCATCAATACAGAATTTAGAGCCTACACCCTCCACACTACTGGGGGTGGTTTGCTGGCATTCATGCAATTGTAAAGTTTGATGTGAATAAATTTGATAGTAGTTATTTGCAAATGCATCAATTGTATAGGATTATGTGAGAAACTTGTTTTAGTTTTTATTTTCTATTTTCTCTGAGTTCTGGTCACTGTGATCTACTGTAAAACTAGAATATTTCGTGACTATTAAATTTTGCGATTTTCATCTATAAATTATTTTGTGACTATTTAATTTAGCAATTTAAGTCCATCCTAGACCTACTTTACATAGGCTATTAATGTTTGCTAACTATTTAATTTTGCGATTTTCCACCTATCCATAAAATTTGCAGATTAAATTGTGTGCAAACATTTCTAGTTTTACAGTACTTGAAAATAAATGGGACTGTTGGACTGTATCAAAGGTGTAATGCATACACATATAGTTAAAAATGTATTATATTTGTTTTATGTATTATTATATATGGATAGTTTGTATTTCAAAATAGAAAAAAAAAGTTTTAAGTATGTTTTTCTTCAATCATTAATACATTTTGACCTTTGAAAACAAAGCTATATAAAATTGGCTATCAAAATGAAAAACAAAAAAGTTCTGTCTTGTCAGTGATACATCTGGACTATCATATTGCAAGAATATACAAATAGACTAAAAATCTTTAAAAAGTAATGTCTATCACGGAATTTTCTGGCGATCATATGTTCCGCCATATTAAAACCAGTCACCATTGGTAAATAACAAACCAAATTGAGCACCTTATGGAAAATACATTACCTCCTGGGGTAACAAATTCTGATGGACGTATTAAGCTTAAGTGTAAATACTCTTGAATAAAATATGTTTACAAATAATGATAACAAAATAATTATAAAACATATCATGACGTCAGATTTTATCATTGGAAATTGTATGCCAAATTTTTAGTTTTTCCCTTCAACATGTAACAAAAAATGTTTCCTCTAAAGTGAATTGATTGATTGAAATTCATAAACCTGTTAGATTGATATAAGGACACCCAACGAAAGGTGAGGACGTTCCATCAGTATGCTGTGTACTAAGCCTAACCAAGGCTGGTTTCAAAAGTTCATGAACTAGTGGATAGGCTATTCTTTTATCCGTTTTGGAGTTCTCAATATTAACATTTTGTCAGGGTTGGCTACTTTTTATAGTTGCCAGCCCTATGATCCATGAGGAAACTGTCATGAGCTTCACATACCCTGACATAAATGAATATAGGATGTATTATATCTAAATGTCATATAATTCACAACAATTTTTATAAATCCCAAGCTTGCAAGCTAATACTTGGCTAATGATGTTGCCTTAAATATTCACATACTTCTTGTCTCAACCGATGCAGACCTGCCAAGTCTCCCGCATTAGGGGGGAGACTCCCCCTTTGGAGACCTCTCTCCCCCTCTCCCCCTCAGGTGTTCTAATTTCCCCCTTTCTTCTGATTCCCTAAAATAAATTAAAATTCAAACAAATAATACCTAAAAAGTGGCCTAAAATGCACAGAATGGCATTAAAAATTGCAAAATTTTTTCTGGGGGAGCATGCCCCCAGACCTTTAGCATTAAAAAACGAAAAACGGCGGTTCCACGCCAAATACCTCTACCTCAAAAAATAATGTCTCCCCCTTTCAAGGTCCTCCAACTTGGCATCTCTGCCGATGATGGATCCAGGTTTTCTCAAAGTTGACGGGCCACTAATAAAATCATTTGTGGAACCACAAGTTCCATCAGATCTGGCACCTGTCAAAATCTAACAACCAGCAGGCGACATTATGCAAGAGCCATAACTGTCCACTGTATATGTGTGCAAATGATAAGGGCAGATCCCAGGGGCAGGTGAGTACTACATCATATGTGACATGTCTAGGTGTGGAGTTTGTTACGGCTAAAGAAAGGAATTCGGTCAATTGATTTGAAGGAGTTCTACAAGCTCCATACCACATCCTATTTTACCACATTCACCACACCAGACAGCATGTCTGCAATTAGATGAATTCCACACATGATCTAAATAAAAAACAAAAACAAACTAGATATATATTGTAAAGTTAGTTGGTGCCATAACACCTTCACATCACTGTCGCATTAGGAATATTGTAAATACATAGTGATAATTTTATAGAGCCCTGTACCATCGGTTTAACGGGTTTGTTTTATCAACGTTACCTTTTCTGATTATTACTCACTTACTTACCTCGTATTTTTTTTTACAAGATAAAAAATCTATATTAGTTGACAAAAATGGAATTAAATAATACGGCAATGACACCAAAAGGTAGATAGCTGATTTTATCATATATATGTAACCGCAAAGGGAATGAAATGTTGACATGCTTCCAGCATTATCTCTAACTTCCGCATATCCAGTCTATTTTGCTGGATTTTTGCCAGGAATTTGAGACCTAATAAATATTGATTACAAATAGCTATTGGCAACCAAACGAGTCTATTTTATATGCACCGACATGAGTTCTGTGCTCATAGGCGATGACAAGTAGACATATACCAATGTACAAGAAATTGTAGCGGTTGACCTGTTGTGACTGTCATCTAAAACAAAAATAACTGTGACGTAATACGGACATTGTATGTCAATATGTGACACGTTTACAGCTGTTTGTTTTAGTGTTGGTGGTGACATGTTAGTCAAAAAGGTTCCCTTAGGCTTTGTATTGCATATCAGTCTAGTGTGGTTATATCCTTAGGTTTATCTCTAACTGCTCAAACAATTAAGTATTCATCTTACTGTACATTCAGATATATTGTCTTAGACCAGCCAGTTGGCCAGTTTCTGAGCAATGGGAAATCACTTAGATTTATTTAAAGGATTAGTCTCGTTAAAATCTGATTCTGAGAAAAAAGAAGGTATGGTACTATCATTTGGCTGTTTTTAAAGAATATATATGTGTAAAGTATTGAATTGATAGAACAGTCTATCAGTGACATTTTCAACTTGCAATTGTAAATTGTTTTGATAAGGTTCCTGTTAATATAGCACATCAAGAATTTTGGTGAACAATTTTGTACCATTATCTGAACTATGGATATTTTGAGAGGTTTAAAAAAGCTTAGAAATACTTCACTGTACTGGTATGTTGCCATTATTTTTTGTGGAACCTTTGTTTTCTTATTCATTTCCCACGCTTATATGACACATGATCCAGCAAAAAAGTCAAATGCAAAAGCAGGTAATTCTTGGTGATATATAATGTAGTTATCAATATGATTAATATTGTAGGCAAGTATTGATAGGCGACACCATTCATTTTTGTTTCATTTTCTTCTTCAGAAATTCAAGATGAATTTCAACAAGAATTAGAAGATGGGCCATATGTTGCAAAACTTCAGCGGTCCATGTTTGACATAGTGGGATTTCCACGGGGAGCTACAAAGATATATGACTTTCTTTATCTTGGTGCAGAACCTGAGGCTACTAATTTACGCATTTTAAAAGACATCGGCATCACTCATGTCATTAATTGTGCAGAAGGTTACATTCATACAGGACCTAGCTTTTATGGGTCAAGTATCAAGTACATGGGATTTGAAGGTGAAGATGATGACTCCTATGACATCATGCAACACTTCGATCAAGTTTACAATGTGATTGAAGAGGCAAGAACTTCTGGTGGCAAAGTATTTATTCATTGCATAATGGGTATTAATCGAAGTGGGGCTTTGACCGTGGCATACTGTATGCTTTACAAAAATATGGGACCCCTTGCAGCTGCACGATATGTGAAAAGATCCAGGCGGATCCTCTTAACAAATGAATCTTTCCAAAGGCAGCTTATTCGATTCGCAAGGCAAAAGAATTTACTCCATCATGATGATGCTGAAGTAAAAGGCTGAAAATTAAGACTTTAATGACTGTATATTGTCCTCAAGTGCCCATTAGTGTAACTATAAACTTTCTTATATGATTTTGAATCTAGTCAAATGAAATTCTTTATCATGTCACGGGTTTGCAACATTTAAATTGTTAAAGCCCTATTGAAGTGATTTTGTTGAGTTCTTGATTTTATTTAAGATATGTTAATGTGATTATGGCTAAATTCATGTACTTTTAATGTGGTGAAAGATTTAAAGCTGAAAGAAATAGTTTTTCCATGTTTAATGGAAATTTATTATTCACTATTATAATAATAGTACGTGTAGTTAAAGAACATTCAAAGTTCATGTTATTGTTCTTAAATTGTTGCACTGGTATTGGCGCTACACAAGGGTAAAGATAAATCTTTAAAGAGTATAGAAATTTTTATGAAGTTATGTGTTATATTTTGATAGTTGTAATTTTATATCCAAAATTAGAAAGATAATTAACTGTACAATTGCATTTAAGTGAACCATTCAATTAAGTCTTGAAAATGAAATTGCTCAATTTTTATTCTAAGAATATTAAAAGACGAACAATGACTTATTTCTCAATTTTATTGAGAAGTGTGGTAGAAGTATTTTACATTTCTACTGACCAATGCTTGAATTATGTAAATACTCGTATAAATTATCACTTGAAGATTGTAGAATGATTTGGTTAAGAAAACCTATTCTTTATATCAAATAGCTACTCATCATGCTGTATGATAATGCTATAGGCCCATTAATTGATGAATATGTAGTATGTAGATGTTCAAATATGCTCCTGTCAATATTAAATCGATTTTTATCCGCCTGGATATTATATCCAAAATACCATTCCAAAAATATGTGGCTCATGTTTAGAATGCTGGCTCATTATACATAGCACGTGATATCCTTAATGTAGTCCACTTCCATGTAATTTTGTGTTTTATCGATAGAGTACCCTAATGTCGAAGCTGTATGTTTCACTAATTCGAATAACTTGATAGATTTTCTGATAAGTTCCTGGAAGATAGCAAAGAAGTGTCAAAATGTTTACGAAACATCGATATGTATATATACTGTGGTACAAATATGCTTGGTAGAAAGATGCGAGTGATAATGTAGAAAATAGGTTTACGTAACAGTACGTTGATAATTGATATAGTTACCAAGTGGTGGGGAATAATCATGATTGTAATCATGTCACCATTGGATATGCTAATGTTAAACTTTGCTTAAATAATTTTACTAGTACATGTAGTCATACATCTAGTTATATATAGCTATTATAGGTCAATTTGTATCTATTTTGTGACCAGTTTTAATGTAATTTATGCCATTTATTTTGTTAATCATTAAGTATCTAGATAAAACACCAACTTTCAGACTCATCTTTTATGCGTAGTAAGTATTTGCCAACTTTTTCCATGTGAGCAGACAATAAGTTTATTTATAATGTGAACATTGTGATGTTTACACCTACAACAACTGAGTTACCTGAGCAATTGATGTCTTAGTAAAGAGGTCATTATATTGTTGCGCCAAAAATACTCAGATACACTTCTTGTATATATCAGCCACTTGTAAATGTAATCATTGTAATGAACTCGCAATTGTTAAACGTTCACACGTCCAAGTTTCACTCCATTTGCAGATAAAATAAAAATGTTCTGATGCACTATCAATGTGTTAGAAATTGTTCTTTATTCATCCAAGTTTCATTCTAATTAGAAATGTACAGTTATTGTTGGTATCTGAATATATCTTACCTGGAATTGTCCTTTTATATAGAGGTCATTGTTATTTCATTTCAATTATCTTTCCTGCAGAAAGATGTCATTTGTTACTTTGTTGATAGGGTGATGTGTGTCATCTGCTATTGTAGATCAGAATATTATAGTTATTTAAGAACAGCTATGGGTGCTCGTCATGTAACTCAATTTTGAGCATGTTTATTGTTTCGTTAGACATAATGGAATTTAGCATACGGTATTAAAAAGAGCAATTGTTTGTTATGATCACTTTACCGTAGTTATCATTTCCTTGCGGCATATGTTTATGTTTTTCCCATAAAAAAGTATAAATTATTCTATCAATGTAGCTCAAATAATGTACACTGTCTTGTTTATGAAATTTTTACTTTTCCTATATTTACTGTAAAAATATTATTTGTTGAAAATGTCAATGTTATTGCTATATTGGCTTTTAAACATTTTAGGGTAAGCAGTTTGTGATAGAATTTAGCTCCTCAATGCCTTTCCATTTACTATTTTATATTGATCCTTTAAATGTAGAATTTTTGAATTATTCACTATTACAAGTTTTTTCAGATGTGAAATATTTGAGAAATTGTTGATCTGTTTAATGTTGAAAATCATACATCTTTGTTGATTTCTATATATACGTACGTTATTGAATAATATTATTCTAGAAATTGCAGAAATACTTCACATTTAACTTATTTTGCTTTGTTATTAATGGTCTATATGACAGTCTTTGTTGAAATTATTAACGAAATATATGTGTATTGTTGAATATTACGTTAACACCAATAAACAAATTACCGAATACTTTGTGTTTGATTCCATTGAAAATAACTTGACTATTGGCTCCGTGGACAAATGAAGCATCCAATATGTCTACAATTTTAGCATTAATGATTTTTGAATTTGATTAAGTCATTTTGGTGGGCTTGTATTTTCAATGATGAATACACTTGTGCCTGTTTTGAAATGCTTTTTTATAGATTTATATTTTTATAGATAGCACAAGCTAGAGAAAATCTAGAATAATGATATGACCTCCCCCCAAAAGCAAGGAAATTGTAACTAAAAAGCATAAATCATGTCCGTGAATTATAAGTCTGTCTGCTTGACAGGAAAGATCATAGGTTTTAAGTTGTAATAAGTAATTTGGGGGCAGGAGGGGTGGTGGTACAATTGAAATTTGACGTAAATCTAGCCAAAGGATGAAAATCGCACCCAAATGTATTGGAAGATTTCTCATGAAATTTTGACCCTTTTCTGCAAAATTGAGTCCTAAGTATTTATACTATGTTGTTTAAATAAAGCATTTGGAAGCTAGTATGTATATGCAATCAACTAAAGACTTGTTAAGGCATGGAAATAAATTTCATAAAAATATCAACTCATAATCCTGAGAAATTCCGATGCTGAAATATGATCCACTCTCTGAAAATTTATCCACTTTTCTAAAAATATGACATGATAATTTAGTAATTTAGTAGTACCGTTTTAATGTGAATTCCTGTATTTTTAAGATCTAATGATAGCTCGCTGTGTTTTGTAATCATCATGTCCAAGATAACTCAGTACAAAAGGCAGCTGCGTGATTTGTTGGAAACTGAGCATGACTTTCCTGGTCCAAACGTCACAAAGATCACAGATTTTCTCTTCCTAGTAAGCTTGTTTTACTTAATTCTGACTATTAAACTTTTTTTTTAACCATTAAACAATATGTTAATACTATTAGTATAACAATTACAAATATAAGGTTCCACATAGTAGTGTATTCACTAGTAGTTTTTTAACACAATTTTCCCACCCTATATTCTATTAACAGGACGCAATACTGCAATTAATTTTCCATTTCCATTATTTTTATATATTATACTATACAATCAGGCCAAAACTGTACAAATTGTATAAAATCACCGCGCCACCCATCCACTGACCAATTTAAAAAAAAAAAACAATACAACAAACCAAAGACCAAAAGTAACTGCAGTCTGACAGAATGATTGACATTCTTTTACATCACTCCCAAGTTGTAATAAGTAAAATACACTTGGTATTAATGTAGTTCTTGATATTTCAGGGTAATGAACAAAATGCATGTGATGTAAGACTGCTTTCTGACATTGGTATCACGCATATCATCAACTGTTGCGAGCAAGACTGCAGTTCCACATATAAAGTACCACAGAATGTCACTTATATGCAACTCTCAGCAAAAGATGACGCCACCTACAACATCATGCAGCATTTCAGTGAGGTGCATGACTTCATAGAAAAGGTATTGTGATTGGAAAAAATATCACGTTAGTATGGAAAATTGTGTATTAATGGAATATATAAAATGTAGTTAAGAACAAACTGATTGCTTTTAGGCAAGAAGTGACAACGGCAAGATCCTGATTCATTGTATCTATGGTTCCAACAGAAGTGGTGCACTGGCAATATCGTATGTGATGCTGGACCAAAGAAAGAGTCCACTGGTTATTGCCGGTGAGGTGAAATCCAAGAGAGGAGTGGTTCTCACTAATGAAGCCTTCCAGTCACAAGTTGTAGACTTTGCAGTAGAGAAGGAAATCCCATTAGAACTGAACTGAACTCTTGTGGAATGGGATCAGAAAAGAGTGTGCACATGTACTTTCATCATTTGCCAACTGAGATATGGCTGTTGTGTCAAACTCTTTCATTTCAAAATAAAAGTATCAGAATATGTGTAAGTTCAGAATTACAGTAGATGCTGCCATTGACATTTCAATATGCATTTTCTCACCGGCACCGTGATTTTGTGACGTGTCGGTATAAAAACGCGAGTTGGAACGACAGCGGATGCATCAACCAACTACGATAGAATATTCATTTCAACAGCCTGTGCTATATTGCTATATTTCTATATACTAGTGTGTTTCAATGTGAACGTCGTTATCTGTATATGAATGTGAAGTATTTTCAAAGAGAAATTTAATAAAAACAAATTAATTTTTGACCACCTTGAAATAAAAAATGAGCATTATTTTTAATTTTAACCCAGTCAATAATAATGAGCTAAATGTGATGTTCAAATATTTATTTACTAATTCAATTTTAGAATTCTTAATAACAAGTAATCACAAAAATAATATCTAACAAGTATAATGACATTAGATAATTATACTATGAACTTCATTGAAAAAGTTAGTTTGAACTATCAAGATTAAACGGCTACAAAATTCTCGACAACAAATAAGTTTTGTCATTCATCAAAATGAATCATACAGGTACACACTATCACTTTTAACTATCACAGAAAAGTTGATTGCGTCTATGCACTTAAAATGTGCATTTGTAATTTTGGCAATGATGTTCAATGTTTATAACGTAAAAGAACATATTTGTAGTGCACATTGAAACATTAAGATACACGTATATGTATCTGCTACATAAAATGCACACCTACAAGCTTTGTGGAGATATACAACAGACTACATAAACAGTAAAACAAATATGCTTTTATACACATTTATCAAATACATTTTACGTTTAAAATATAAGAGATGAGAAATGGATATACCCGGTAGATAATAATTTGAAGTCTTCAATTCCATTAAAGCTATAGCTTAATGATATTTACAATGAACTTGAATAGAAATGTTAACGAATCAGAATGATTTTGGCATTTGGAAAATCATGATAGGAACATCATGACACATATCCTAATTCATGTCCTAAGTACTAAATTACTTAACAAAACTAAACAATGCACATCACAGATAAAAATGAGACACTGATTATTTAAACGCCACTATTCCTAATTTCACATAGATCTTTTAACAGTCTTTATTCCCATTTTGGTAAACTGGCAAACAGCTTTTCATAGAAGAAATCGTAAATTGTAATTCGTTACATATTAAATAGCTGCTCATTTTTTATTTAAAAAGTCACATCATTTAAAATGATGTTATAGTTTCTCTTTTATATTGCAAAACATAGTCTCGCGTTGGCTTTTTTAATTAGCACAATAGGATGCAATATCTTAAACACATATATACACAAACATTCCTGTCAGTTGGTTGTAAATGCACAAAATATCAGCAGAAGTGTGTCAGACGCACTTATATCACTCCTCGCTGCACAAGTGCCTGCATTTGGGCGCATGTGTCTGCATCATAGCTGTACGACTGAAAAGACAGCAAAGTTAATGTAAAGTTTAAGGCCAAGTTTACATTTTGAACAAAACAGCATTCTATACTTACAACAATGTGGTGAGTAGAGTATTTTCTTTTATAAAACAACAATTCAGTTATTTTATTATAGTCACAACAGTTAAGTATGTATTGAAATGAAAGCCAATTCAACATAATATGAGTTAAGTATATAAATTTTGTCCTCAATGGTAAAACTTACTTTTGAGTAATATTCTTGTGCCAAGCTTTCATCTTTTTTAACTGCTATTCCATTGTGTAGTAATCGTGCATAGTAGAAACAAGCAAGTGCTACGCCCTTTTTAACAAATATTTCCTGACATTCAGTCTCTAGTGCGATTTTATCAAGGTTTTCTAGGTGAGCTACCCTGGAAATAAATGTTAAAATGAAAATTACAGGTGTAGCATATAATTGATATACTAAAGTATAATTAAATGGTAAATTATTATAGATACTACACCTCTATTCATGTATACAAAATAATTCTTTAAATAATATGTTTGCTATTTTTTATGCATTATTCATCAAACAAGACTTACTTGTACTGTAAATTACAAGTTATAAAAAGTGAGGTATTTCTTTTTACATTACGTACATATTTCTCAGTGTTCATATTGTACCTTGTTGCCAATTCAAGACATTTTGTATATAGCTTGCGTCTGTAGTAATATGCCACAAGGTTTCCCATCGCGAACACATTCCCTCGCTCTGATGCTTCACGAAAACACACAAACGCATTTTCGTCTGACTGCTTACATCCAAGTCCATTCTGGTACATAACCCCCAAAGCACCTACTCAATAATATAAAATGATGTTAATTGCCAGTTAAAAAGTTTCTTATCATTAAGATCGCTCATGCGCGAATGAGTTCTTTTTTTTAATAAAAATCTAGTATTGATATTGCTGAATCATCACTTAAAATCCATGACTTGAAATTAGAACTCAGAACATGTACAATTTCGTTTATCATATGCATACTGGCAGCCTAATTAAAGAATCAACACGGCTAGTATGTGTAGAAAAGTGACCTTGTGACTCAAGACTGCCGTTTCCACAGGCCTCTGAGTGCCAGAAAAAGGCCTTGTCTAGGTTACTGGTGAATCTCAGTGAGTAGAACATGCCGAGAGTGGATTGCGCCTTGACACTCGCCTGTGGGTTGCCATCATCAGCAGCCAGCAACCAATACCTGTGTCACGGAGTGAAGGAGATGTTAAACTTGTGCTTTACATAAACAAACCGTATGATTCCTGTATGAAGATAACATATCTTATTTTCTTGAATAAATGCCTAGCACTTATTTCATAAACACCCCATTGACCTGCCATTTAAACAAGACCAGCACTAATAAAGACTGGATTGTAGCTTATAAAATTGCAAACTGAGTTATGCTGAGTAGCAAAACAAGTATGCTTGTATAGAATCAATAAGATGTGCTTTGTGAAAGTTCCTTTCTTTTAAACAGCATATTAAAGCATGTAGAGCAATTTGAATACCACACAATAACAAGCTGGCTAAAAACCATAAACACATCTGCAAGTGCGAAATGTAAATCGATAAGAATACCTTTGATACCTTAAGACCAGGCATGTTATTAAGAAAATACTTGTATCAAAAGACGTTTACATGTATAAAAATAGTAAGAGAAGAAAAGTGTAAACCACATAGAATATATGAATAAAATGAAAGATGTGAAACATGTAAACTTTAAAGATACAGATTACAAATAATTGAGTAACAAAGATATCTATTGTCAAGTCATGTAAAAAATATTGATGTAATGGCTTTTATTCCACAAAGTTGGAAAATATCTAACACCAATACAATGGTGAGGGTGGTGTACAAATATTATAAATAACAATAATCATTTCTGCTATTTCATTAATAATTATAGCTATTTTCTGTAATAATTATCCTATTTTGTTTTTGTCAGGATCTATTTTTCTCAGTCAATAGTATCCATTAGATAATCTGGATCGAATGAGCAGAAATTAATTCTATTTGCATATTGATGGTAAAGTTGGTTTGACACCAATGGGTCTGAAAAACAAAGCTTAAAAATACTACTATGTATGTACCTTTCAGCCTCATCATCTGACCGTCTGGGCACTCCATAACCCTGGAAGTAAGCCTTGCCTAAGTTGTACTGTGCTGCTCTGACTAGATGCTGAGCATTTTTGCTCGTTGCATTGGCCACAGTCTCCATGTACTGATAGCCTTTTTTCTGCAAATCATTGCATATTTATTTATATAGCGTTCTTAACGTTACTGCAAATATATTGTGTAATAAACAATTGATTGTCAATGGACAATAAGCAAAAGTCAACGAATAGAATTTAACTCACATGGTCTTGCTCCACACCAAGACCATCATAGTATAAAATTCCCAGTTGATACATGGCTTGATAATCACCTTTCTCAGCAGCCTTTTTAAAGTACTTCACTGCATTTTCATATTCCTCCTAAAATATGAAAATTTATTAATATAGATTTTACTAATTTGTAAAACAAAGTATTGTGGTGAGTGTGCTTGTGGTATCATTCAACATAATATGGTGAAAATGGGATTTGCATAAGTCGATGAGGTTTGGACATTCTGATAATTGTGCTTGAAATTTATTTACAAAATGACTTTTAATCAACATGAAATATTGTGATATAAGACAACTGACCTGTTCAAAATATAGTTGTCCAAGTTGAAACATTGCCAAAACACTGCCCTGCTTAATTCTTTCAAGTAGAATTACTTCTATTTTCTCACTTATCTCTTCACGTGTCATCTTTTGCAGGTCAAATTCAGCTTTAAAAAATAGTAAAAAAGTGTATACTAAAGTTTACAAGCAAAGGAATGAGCAAAATAATTTTTGTCTTACATATTTCAATTTATAACTATACAAACAAGCTATTGTCTAAGTGAATTAAAAATTAGAGAAAAGAGGCTAGAGCATTTAGTGTGTACAGTAATTATAAAATAAAATACTAACAAATAAGACTAAAATATCAAAATCACATAAAAAACAACAACACCCACATCACACATTTTACATAAAAATAAAAATTGTTTTATAAAGTATAATAGATGCCAAAATAAGATGTTCAAGAAAAAAATAAAAATAAATAACAAAATAGCACTCACTACCATCTGGAACATTAATCAATTCTGAGCCTATACAAAAATATTGAAAATTATGAGGAAAAGTATGATTTACTAAATTGTGAAAAAAAAAAAGAAACAAATTTAAAAAACAAAAGGATAGAACACAAAATATCATACACTCATGGTAGCAATAATGTGCTACATCTGAATATAATGTAGAAACTGTTGCAAATAACTTGCGAAGAGTTTAAACAAAACAAAGTTAACGTAAACAAAAAATAAACGAAGCAAACATACCACCAAATAAAAAATAAACGAAGCAAACATACCACCGGGAAGACGAATTTGCTTGCCGTTATCATCATTGCTCGTTCCTGCGCCATTTTGATCAGCCCCTGGACGCTGTAGAAGATAATTTTCATCTTAAAATGATTAATTGAAACATGCTTAATTATACATATTTATACAGCATACATCTATTGAAAAATAAAGTTTTAATTTAATTTTATTTATTTATTTCAGAATTAAAAATAAATTCCATACATAGCTAATGTAAAAAATATACAAATATGTCTAATTAGGTAAATTGAAATCCTAAAACTTTTTGATGACTAGCATTGAAACTATAAAAGACACTTGTATAAATATTTCTATCTAATGAGTTATCATAGTCAGCAAAAGCTACGTCTGGAATAGTGAAGAAATCCAATTGCTGTAAAATTTATATAAAAAAAAAATAAAAAAAATGAAAAGCTACATTAAAAGATGAAATAAAAAAGTAATTAAAAAAAAATGTTATCAAGAGAACAATCTAAGTAGATCATAGGTAAGAGTTTATTGAAACTTTGTTCAATATTGTAACATACATAGATCTAGACTAGTCACATATATCAACTTCAATTATATTATCGGTACATACTTACTGGAGGAAGTTTTTCAAATGCTAGTTGATCTTTCTGCATGTTTGTTTTATTTAAGCATCAATTAATCAAGAATCCTGAATTACGCATCTGAAATACAAAGTTCAAAACAAATTTATTTAATGTTCTTTTACTATTTACATGTAGACAAGAACCTGAAGCAAAATTTTATGTACATAAAGCACCGAAATCAGTAATAATGGGCATTTTTCATGTACATGCTTTTTTTTACACATGAGAATCTCAATAGTGCCTTATATACCAGACATTGTGAATTTGAATCGTTATTTTGCACACAATGGAAAAGCAGCATATTGGCTATCACTCCGTGCAGAAAACATCGCCAATATTATAATGCATTTTAATTCTGATTGGTCCACAGGCGTGCCTCAATTATACAATGACAGTCACATATGCCTATATCTTACCTACATTACTTTTCACTTAGAGTACTCGATGACTGGAAAGAGCTCCCTTCTGAGGTGGCAAAAGCGCCAACTTTGAACTGTTTCAAGAGCAGACCTGAGGAGCAGACTAGACTGTCATCTAAAAAATGAAAGATTCTCCACTTGTCTTGCATACATTAACTATCGTAGAGACCGGGAAGTGCCTAAAGTGTTGAACGACTACAGGCATATATATACTCGAAGCCTATCCGGTAATAACCGAAGAGGATAAGTGTGTGTGTGTGTAAGTGTATAGATGTGCACGCCAGCACCTCGACACCAGTATGTTAGCAGGTCTTCACAAGTCCATTTTAGAGACGTGACGATCTGCTGACGTATGTTGAAGTGGTGGCGCGCGCATCTAGCCTATTTACTACCGCCTATATGTTTACTAACACTGTCACTGTACAGTTTAGACTGTCAACATTTTAAGCATTTATTGTAAAAGTTTGAGACATTTGCAAAACGCAGCTAACCTATTTCAATAAATAATCAAGTCAAATTAATTTGAATGCATATTTAGTTATATCCGTTTTATGATACACTCATAATTAGAAATAATAAACATATTGACACATGAAATACATTTTAGTTTACAAACTTCCATGACAATAGGTCATGACCCTTTAAATAGGTCAACTTTATGTAGGTCATGATTTTTTGGTCTTGTGTAAAAAAATTGTAAAACATTACACTCATTTTTGTACCTCGTGTATTATAAAAATATATAAGGATAAACGATGGAAAAATATGATATTTTGTTTACCACTTTTGATACAAAATAAAGAAATAAAATATATTGAATACTTTATATATTCGTAATGCTAATATACTTTTGTAGAACCCTGTAGATGTATTTACATATTTCACCAACAACACCGGAAACGGAAGCAGTCACAATCCAAGCACCGGCATCAGTCAAAATGGTAAATATGTTTGACAAATCGTGAGATATCACCGTGATCCAATCTTTTAGCGTAATTTATTTATAATCGTGGCCCATATCTTTATTCACCAAACCAATTTATTGATGAAAGAGCGCTTATTATTGTGCCGTTATTGCGAGACAAATATGTGTTGTGAGAACAATCTAGATGCTTCTGCATCTGTCGAGATTAAATTCTTAAATGAAATAAATCGTCAATTTAAGTATAGGATAAAAGACGGACTAAATGGTATTACGAAAGTGATGTTCGGCTATGATAGCATACATGATGACAAGCTCATCGATTTGCATTTGTCTAAAGCTTTAATTTTCGAGATCGCTTTCAAGTCCCAGCATGTTGTCAATGGTAACTTGTATCTGTATGAAGAATAGAAGTCCTGGAAAGGCACATGTTAATATGGAGGGGTGCGAACTGATTCACTCGCGCTGGCTCACAATCTAATGTCTAAAATAAAGTGTCTGCCTAATCAACATAATCTCTCAGTCATTTCCAATCATGAGTTTTTCTTCACAAAGAATGAACCACTTAACTCGTCAGTACTGATCATATTAGTCGCACAAGATCATGTATTTTTGAATTACCATTGTAGTAGTGCACCAGGTTTTGTGTTCACCATATAAAACAGTTGCGAGCTAAACTATAATATGGTTACATGTAGTCCCCCTCTATGTTAAGACACTCCGCTTACTGTTGCTAGATTTTAATGATGAGTGGGAAACGTTGGTGGACGTAAAATATGCACCTGTCATGATGTCATTGTGGTGTGTGGATGTCTACTCAGTTTTTTGAGCTCTCAATACTTGATAAAGAAGAAAACGGGCCGCCCATTATTCTGTGAGAAACGGCAATGTTGTTTTTTCTCTAGATCTAAAGCATTTGACTGATATACTTCTCTTGCTCTAACCAAAGTGAAAGTGTGAAGTTAGCATGAAAGTTCAAAAAACGAATGGTTAGCAGTGTATATTTTGTTCGTAGATGATCAAATTGTTTTCAAAATTGATGTAAATAATTTTATATGTGCTTTTTCGATTAAAATTGTGCAACGGAATGCTTATGACATTGAAATTTTTATTTAAATTTTATGTGTATGAAAATTAATTTTCAGCAAGCTCCAATTATTTTATTGAAAGAAGGGACGGATACCTCCCAAGGCAAACCCCAACTACTGAGTAATATTACAGCATGTGCCAGTATTGTGGATGCTGTCCGAACAACTCTTGGCCCCAGGGGGATGGATAAACTTATCGTGAACAGTCAAGGTAATGCTATGGGTTGATCTTTTTGAAGTAACAATGATTATTCAAAAGATGGTTTTATCTACATTTGTAATGTAGAAGCATTATGCTATTTGAAGACTGATACAAATTGAGCTAATGCTATTGCAATTTTCTTTTTTCAGGGAAAGCAACCATTTCAAACGATGGGGCCACCATTATGAAGCTATTAGACATTGTTCATCCTGCTGCTAAAACATTAGTTGACATTGCTAAATCTCAAGATGCAGAGGTAATTATTCACCTAATGAATTCATTTAATGTGTGCTCTGTGCCCTATTGTAAAATTTGTTCAGAAAATTGAAATTAAACAGTTGGAGAATTATTATTAGACTTGTAAAGATTAAGTATGTCAATAAGTTTGAAAAATTGATTATATGTACTCCTTTTGAACTTTTCAGGTGGGGGATGGCACAACCAGTGTTGTCTTGCTGGCAGGAGAGTTTCTGAAACAATGCAAGCCATTCGTTGAAGACGGTGTCCACCCTCAAATCATTGTGAGAGCTTTCAGACGAGCAACACACCTTGCAGTGCAGAGAATTAAAGACATTGCAGTGCGAGTGAACAAGGCTGACGCAACGTAAGCATACAATATATATATTATAATATTGCTCTGAAATCTGGACCCCGTAGAACATCAGCTGGTCATATACTACATTATGTTCAGTCTTTGCACCTATGGTAGATAAATGAAAATTATTTCAAGTCTTCTTGAAATGGCTGGTTTGAAATGTCTTTCTATGTCATTCTGCGTATGACTATGAAACAAAAAACCATACATTATATGTCGACATTATTTTGCTAACAATGATCCTGTTCATAAATCTTTTGATTTATGGAATTTTTTGTCACTGGTTTGATATTGAGAAACCAAATTTATGCTAACCGAGTCTGTAGGAGCATTATTCTGAATAAAAACAGTATTTTGTTCAAGGTACACATCCATAGCACGTCAGCTGACCACACCATATTGTGGGAAGTCTTTGCACCTATGGTAGATTAAAACCCACTTACTGTGATGTTTGCCTCGGCTGATGTCATGTTAAGTTGATTTTTTGTTTGTGTTGCATTACATAGCAACGAACACAAAAAATCAAACACTACTCGCAAACATTTATATATTTTTTTTAAGTATTCAAGAATTCATTTTATTGTAATTGAACTTACCACTGGGTGATTTATGTGATCACTTTTTCCATAGCACGTCAGCTAACCACACTATATTGTGGGAAGTCTTTGCACCTATGGTAGATTAAAACCCACTTATTGTGACGTTGACCTTGGTTGATGTCGTGGTAAGTTGATTTTTTGCACGTGTTGCATTACATAGCAACGAACACAAAAAATCAAACAGTACTCGCAAACTTTTTTTTTTAAGTATTCATCTTATTACTTATGTTTGACTTCACTGAAGTGAGGGCGCACACTGATTTAAGTAATCACATCCATAGCACGTCAGCTGACCACACCATATTGTGGGAAGTCTTTGCACCTATGGTAGATTAAAACCCACTTATTGTGACGTTAGCCTCGGCTGATGTTATGGTAAAGTAGATTATTGTAGGCGTTGTTTTATCAACCAAAGCAAAAATCTGACAGTACCACCCATTCTGAAACATGTAACATGGTTGTTTTGGTGTAGTAGTTGATGGTGAGAATTCGCCATTTATAATGACGTTTCTTTGTTACAAGACACGGACACAGATACTTAGTCATAGAATTTGAGCTGACCTTACTTACTATGTTCAGTCTTTGGATCTGACTTAGAATAATGCTAGCTTTTAGATAAGCAGGTTTTGTTAATCGTTTATGCTAATTTATTCTGCATAAATGGAGCTCTATTGCCGTACATGTTTCATAGGTCATCCATGTATGGACATTCATCAGCAATCCTTGTGTATTTTTACAGTTTACGTGCAACTCACATCTTGTAACATGATGATAAATCAGATAGGGACATATGATTCATATAAAAGATTATTTATCTGTAATCTGATTACAAAACTGTGAGGTGGCTGCTGCAACCGACAAGCAAATGCATCTGTGCAATAAATAATCTAACGTGGTGGTGCATTGTTTTGCAGAGAACAACGCAACCTGCTGTACAAGTGTGCATCTACAGCCCTCAGCTCTAAACTGGTTGCACGGCAAAAGGACTTTTTCTCCAAGATGGTAGTCGATGCTGTCATGTCTTTGGACGAGCTGCTCCCACTCAATATGATCGGCATGAAGAAGGTGCAGGGAGGTGGACTGGAGGTTTGTTCTCAATTCATAAACGTTCTCAAATGTTATACATTGAAAAATGTTTTTTTTAGCAATCATATTTCTAGGTTTAAACCCGTTTTCTGCTGGAATATATTAGCTATCAAGTCTCAAGTAAAAACTATTTTTTTTTTCAGGATTCCATGCTGGTAGATGGTGTTGCCTTCAAAAAAACTTTTAGCTATGCTGGATTTGAGATGCAGCCAAAGAAATATGTGGATCCCAAAATTGCTCTTTTGAACATCGAACTGGAATTGAAGGCAGAAAAGGACAATGCTGAAATCAGGGTGGATAATGTGGAGGTAACGCTATTAGACAGAATTACTTAATTCACTGAAGATTCTGTTGCAATATGATGATGATTTCAGATAGGGACAAATGATGTATTTATGATTATTATCTGTGATCTGATTGCAAAATGAAGTATTTGTAAAAATTACAAATATGATTAAGACTGCTGTGACAACCATTTTGTTTTTTTTCTAAGTTTTGTTCTAAGACAAAGTTAATTTAATTTGGTGTCCATTTTATATTTGTATAGACTTGTTTTTCTCTACCATTTGTTATTTACTTATTTGTATTTTGATTGCTCATATAGGAGTACCAAGCAGTGGTTGACGCTGAATGGACGATCTTGTATGACAAGTTGGACAAGATTCATCAAAGTGGAGCCAAAGTTGTACTCTCAAAGCTGCCCATCGGAGACGTTGCCACTCAGTATTTTGCAGACAGGTACGCATACTGAACAAAATATCGATTGTTATGACCAGAGTAACAAATCCAACAGTATAACATTGAATATAATGGTTCTTTCATGAAGTAGCTTTATTTTAATATGGCTTTTGTTTATGGAAGATGCTGATGAGACTCCCCAAGTTTAACATTTATTTACAGTTAATTTCATCCTACACATGAGACGTGACCTGGACATTGTTGTAAACTCTACCAATTTTTTTAATTATTTTTTTCTTTGAGGCCAGGGCACCTCATTTTGACATTTGACATTGACCCATGTTCAGGTGTCGTGGCTCACATTCCCACAACAAGTCAACTGTGTCTCTATCTAGTTGTACAGTGTTACAGTTGTGGCAGAATAAATGCTTTGGTCCTTTAGGTCTTTTATCTCGTTTTGAGGTATCAAGATCTTTTTTGGGTCACTGCGCGTTTTCCTGAGAGTTGTTTCTATATGGCTATGGGGCCAATTTCGTGTATAGAATCATAGTTTTTGGAATATACATGCAAAGTGAGTAAACGAAAGTACCAAGTATTTGAAGCTTTTACTTTACATACACATAGTCAATCTATTCAATTATGAAGGCTGCCTTTCCCCACAACAAGTCAACTGTGTCGCTTCCTAGTTGTACAGTGTTACAGTTGTGGTAGAATAAACACCTTGGTCCTTAAGGTCTAATGTCTCGTTTTGAGGTATCAAGATCTTTTTTTGGATCACTGGGTGTGTTCCTGAGAGTTGGTTCTATATGGCTTAAGGCCAAATTTCATGTACAGAATCATAGTTTTTGGAACACATAGCGTGTAAAGTATTTTGGTTTGTATTGAGAATGTATTACACGATGCGTTCAATTATTGTTACACTAACTTTATTTAAAAAGTACATTAACTTCTGAGCTCAAGTAATTTTAGCTCAAAATTCTCCATGATAAGGTTGCCTTTCCCACAACAAGTCAACTGTACCTCTTCCTAGTTGTACAGTGTTACAGTTGTGGTAGATTAAACACCTTGGTCCTTAAGGTCTAATGTCTCGTTTTGAGGTATCAAGATCTTTTTTTGGGTCACTGGGTGTGTTCCTGAGAGTTGGTTCTACACGGCTTAAGGCCAAATTTCATGTGCAGAATCATAGTTTTTGGAACATACATACTTTATTTTGGGGAGATATGTTGTATGGATTTCAAACACACATCTTAAATCGAACTTTTGTAAATTTCGATAGATTTAATCCATATGAAACTTGCTTCTCATTTTTACTTGAGTGTAATATGCTAATTTGAAAAAAAAAATGATTTAGATTTGTTAATTAAAAATGAAACACGATGATGCGACTTGTGAAATGAGGACAAGCTAACTAAAAGATAGTGAGAATTAAGTATATCTGCTATCTGATGAAAAAAAAACAACATAACTTGTAAATATTTGACAACGAAACAAATTTAGATGTGAAAATCTTCAGGAAGTATTGCCTGTGCATTGTAGAGACATGTTCTGTGCTGGCCGGGTGCCTGAAGATGATCTCAAGAGAACAATGCAGGCGTGCGGAGGCTCGGTACAGACCACAGTGATGCAGATCACCTCCGATTGCCTTGGAACGTGTGCAATGTTCGAGGAGATCCAAATTGGCGGAGAAAGGTGTGCTTCTGTTTTATATGTTGAACAGAAAAAAGTATGCTATAATTAGCTTAACATAATGGTTCATGCTGATATAATTATATCTACTTATTTGAAGCTGGGATAGAAGATGGCATAAAAGCAACATGATGATATTAGATAGGGACACATGAATACTGTGATTACTGTATCTATAATCTGATTCAGAGCATTTAAAGAACATTTAATTTGTAGTATGTGATTAACTTAAACATCTTTCAAACGCTTGAATTTGATAGTATATTGATTACGAATTTCAGGATGTTTTTGCTAATGGAATGCTTGTGTTTCAGGTTTAATGTGTTCCGAGGATGCCCCAAAGCGAAGACGTGTACAATTGTGATGCGAGGAGGGGCTGAGCAGTTCATTGAAGAAACAGAAAGGTCTCTACACGATGCCATTATGATCGTGCGGAGAGCAATCAAAAATGACTCCGTTGTAGCAGGTAAGGATAATTTATGAAGACTGTAGAGAATTTTATTTAACAGAATGGTTGCAAAGAAGATGTCATAATTGTATCTGATATTTGAAGGACACATAGAAGATGGTATCAAAATTATTATAAAAAAAATATGATGATATTAGATAGGGACACATGAATATTGTGATTACTGTATCTATAATCTGATTAAATCATGATACAATGAGCAGGAAGCCCCTGGAAAAAAATGTTCCGACATTACCAGGGAGCTGATTCGCATTCGCACTCCACTGCAAAACCTGTATTAAATTCAAACCCCCGCCAATGACCTGGTGTATGAAATGATTCCAACTGAGCACTTTAATAACTAACGATGGAGTTTAGAACAGACTGTAAAATTCCACTAGCCACAGAACATTGAACGAGTCACATTCCCTGCATTTACATGTTTGCTCCCCGAGATGAAACAAAAAAAAGGGGCAATTTCAAAGCTTTGATTCTGTCTGCAAAACCTGTATTCTACTAACCCTTGCTAAACCAGGTGTAAATAACTGAGCAGACTGGACAGCAGACTGTAAATTGATTTGCAAATTGAATATGTTGTCAGTTTGAGTAAAAAAAGTACCCCCAAAAAAATTTTGTTTGTCCTTGTTCAAACTCTATATCTGTATGACAAATTATTAAGAATTGCTCCTTGTCAAAAGGAAAGTTTGTTAAAAGTTACACTGCGTCCTCCAGTAGTTTTTGCTATGCAATATGAGCGGATGAGTGGCTAATCCTGACCCTGACTCTTGACATATTTTTACAGGTGGCGGTGCGATTGAGATGGAGCTGTCGAAGTACCTGCGCGACCACTCACGGACCATCGCCGGGAAGGAGCAGCTGCTGATCGGCGCCATGGCGAAGGCGCTGGAGGTGATACCCAGACAGCTGTGTGACAACGCTGGCTTCGACGCCACCAACATCCTCAACAAGCTGCGCCAGAAACACGCTCAGGGTCAGTTCATGAGATGGAAGTGGTGGTTTTGATGATGATTGTTTGTAAATAGTATTAGCAAATAGTCAAACATGGCCGCCAGCAACACGCTTACGGTAGTGAGTTTTGTGTAATGATGGTGGATTATGATAGGTTTGTTTTGAGTAAGAAGTTACAGATTTGTTTTGAGTAAGAAGTCTACATTTAAGTCAGGAATGCTATTGTGTAGAAAGTATTGCAACTGGTTCTGTTTTCTGTGTTCAGGAGTGCATCTTTTCCAATTTGTTCAAAGGAGGGGTGATAAAAGAGGATGTAATAATTAGATTTTCTTTACGACATAAATAAGATGGCATGAAAGCAATATGATGATATTAGATAGGGACACATGAAAATTGTGATTAACATATCTATAATCTGATTGCAGTTTTCTTATAATACGAATTGTGAATTTTGTATTTGTAATTTTTGTTGATTAGTAATATAATGAAATATTTCTACTCTCAGGAGGCACGTGGTATGGTGTGGACATCATCCATGAGGACATTGCTGACAACTACGAAGCTTGTGTGTGGGAGCCAGCAGTAGTCAAGATCAACGCACTAACTGCTGCGTCCGAGGCTGCCTGTCTTATCCTCTCTGTGGACGAGACCATCAAGAACCCCAAGGCCGATCAGGGAGGAGCTCCCGGTGGCGGGAGAGGCAGGGGCAGGGGACGACCAATGTAACAAGATCTGTCATTCCTCCCACTTGTTTATCCTTAGCTTGCTCGGAAATGTGCGAGTTGTGTACAGTGTACACGTAGCTTTTCTGGTCCCTCCGTTGACAGTGAAATTTATTTTTATTGCAGCCAAACTGAGTTGTAGATCAAAAATATTGAAGTGATGAAATAAAAACTTCGCATGTTTGAAGATGTGCAATTTGGATGGGTGAGGTGAAAATGAATGTCAGGTATTGATAGTATTAATCAGCTGATCAGTTGGGAGCAAAATTATTCAGAGTTAACATTACATTATCAAAGTATCTTGAAGTTATTTGCTTGATAATGTGAAATTACTAATGTTAATTGAAAATTGCTGACTGAAATCAAATTTAATTGAATGTTCCCTTCTTAAAAGTGTACTCAAAGAATCTTAAGTTATTTTCTATTTGTTTAATAGTTCAGTGTATGACTGAAAATGTGTAGATGATAGGTATATTGCCATTATAAATATTACATTGAATGACAGTAATGAAAATTAACTGCTAGAAAGTTTTTACATTAAATTGAAATAACCGGTTTGAAAATCTCTTCTAGACATCATGAAAATGCAGCCATTAAGATGTGCACTTGTGATATTTGTTTATCTTGTTTTGTATATTTACCTCGTGTGCTTTTTTGTATGTTTTCTATATACATGTATGTATGCTGAAATAAACTCATTTTTTACCACATTGGTTAGTATTCGTGGAGAATGGTGATGTATATTATTTTACTCTGAAAAATGAACCAAACCAAATGAATTCAACTAGATAGTGTTCAAAGGACATGGCGTAGCTAGAACAATGTGACTTATGGGCAATTAAGATATATACTGAAACTATGTATATTGTAAAACTAGAAATGTTTGCATAATTTTATATGCGAATTTTGTGGGTAGGTGCAAAAATGCAAATTTAAATACTGTAAAACTAGAATATTTTGTGACTTGCGTTCTTGCACCTACCCATGAAACTTGCAAATTAAATCGTGCACAAACATTGATAGCCTGTTAGTGTAAAGTAGGTCCAGGATAGACGAAGATCTTAAAATTAAATGGCTACAAAATAATATATCGATGAAAATTGTAAAATTCAATAGCCATGAAATACTCTAGTTTTACAGTTCTTTACAATTAAGAACTTTGACTGAGGAGAAAACCTCTGATTGAATTGACAGCGGTGATCAACATCCAGTGAAACCTATTACTCTGTGTGTTGCAATAGTACTATGGTGCATTTGGAACAACTCGTGAGTTCGTATTTACGAGTTGTGGCTATTCGATACTACATAACAACTGGGAAATATATCTGTTTAAAAAATGGCATGCTGAGTTCACAAACCCGGACTTATTTGGGAGACTTTTGGCCTGTTGTTATGAATATATTGTATGAAACTGTCTGCGGCTATTAAATTTTAGATTTTTGTAAATTATTTTGTGACTATTTCATTTCAGTACAGTCAGTCAGAGCTAGATAAACTAATCATTGGCTATTAATATTTGCTGACTATTTAATTTTGCATTTTTACACCACTATACATGTACGAAGTTCAGTGTAAATTGCATAAACCTAGTTTTACGTAATTTGGGGACTTTTTTGTTATGAATATATTTTATGCAACTGTCTGTGATATTAAACTTATACGCCGCCAGTTTGTTCCGAATCTGTGTAGTGATTTTTCCAAAGTAAGTGTTCGAACGCCCAAGTAACATATTAATAACCGTTTCAAAGTCCAATAATCAATATTACTCAACAGTGCAGTGATATACATGTACAATAAAAAGTTATTGAAAATCTTTCATAAATTGCAAAGCCAATTTTCATTGTAAAGTGCCCAAAATCGAACTATTTCGGTGTTCCCTCATACCTCTTAGTTGTGTAAAGTTTGAATGAAATCGGTTCATCAGTAAACACTAGCTTGTCTGGAGTCTATCACTAGGTTTTCGCTTCAGCTGTTGAAGCGACGCAATAAGACGTGGACTGTTCTGCATCACGTATGATGGACTGCTCCATAGTAATCTATGTTATTGTGAAGTCCCGGCCAGTTACCAGAAACGACTAGATCAAAAGTGCTCACAGAGCACAGCATTGCTAGAACAACGGTTGACTAATTGCCAATAAAGATGGTTAATTTGCTATTAAAGCAAATGCATTTAGTCTTGTTTACTATTAAAAATGAATCGAAAAATAACAAAACAAAGATATAAAAACCTGGGTGAAATGGTCTGCCATATTCACCATTGTTTTTGGCAATACATAAGTTCTTTTTGATATAAAATGCCATATATAATAACCTTTTTGAAAAATATATAGTTTTCTAATTCTTTGAAATAACCGGTAAAATAATATTAGCACAAACAAACAAAACAACCAATGAAATGAACGCAGTGTTATTTTAAAATGCTAAACAGAAATAATTAAATGCTTTACTTTCATTTTTGTCACCATACTGCGTTTTGACTGTTGTTTTTTCAAGCAACATTTTTATTTAAAGAATACTGTATGTGTTTCCAGACAACTGTGTAATAAATACATACCATTCACTCAGACAAAGCACTTTTTCATGAGTAATTGAGCTATTAATTCTACACATACAAAATAGTTCAACATCCTATTTGGAGGGAATAAATCTCATAAAAAACACCACCAGACTTACTCATATAAAATGGAAATTTGTAATATTTGTACTATTTGATACCACAGCATACTATGTAAGTCAAATGATCAGTGTCTGGCAAGTGTGCAAATGAGGATGAATCAAAATGTATATTAATTTTGAAATAACCCAGACTTTATGACGCTATAGAAACCTCCCAAAGACATAGGCAAAATACGTACAATCAAAGGGAACAGATCAAATAATAAAATTATCAACATATTAACAGATTGATCGTTGAATAAACAACTTTTGAAGAAATGAAATCTGTCAGTAAGTCAAGATATTAGCCGTATGTACTCAATACACTGACTACCATTTGGTGTATCTTAATGGCTTTAAAATGTCAAAAAATAATAAGTTTAAGACTCACCCATAGCTGTTATTTACACTGTTCAATGTCAAGTATACAAGAGACAACATAATAATGCCAAAATCTTACTTATGCTGAAAGCTCAATGTCAGTTTGAATATGAAGGCTAGACATGGATTGATCCAGAAACTATTATATGATCTGCAAGTGCAGGAGTCATAGAAGCTCAGTCTTCTCTTACAAGTGCCTCACACAATTTTATAGTGATTATAGCATTTACAAGTACTTAATAATGGTGTCTATACTCCCCACAAAGACCTCGTACTAATGCACTCTTTATAGGACATAGATAACCTGTAAACCTATCAAAATGACGCGTAGGAGTTTAATGCACAAAATCCTTGCTCACGAGGGTTATTATGGCTATATAAATATGAGATTCGTATTTGACTACATTCTTCTGATTCCTCTACCAGCTAAATTGCTGTTATATGAATAAATGATACAATCAATATATTATTATATGCTCAGTTGAATACCGTAAGCCTTATATCAGATCACAATACACATGTATGTATGAACAAACAAAAATTAATGATTCGCAAACACAGAACTAGTACTATTGTAATGATAGAAAAGATATATTAGAAATACATTATGTAGATAGTGAATATGTTAACAGATGTATAGCATTGCGAAATTGGTTTAATTATTAATTGATGATGAAATGAGGTAATGTTCCATGGTAGATATGATCAGATATGTAGCGCATAAGGTGACAATGTAATATACATGTAGATCAAGTCATGGTTTTTCGCTTTTATCAGTTATAACATGGTTTAACTGGCACACATAACTGATATAACTTAAAGACTGCCGAATATTTTACATTTTGCACAGATACACGAAGCAATCAAATGACTATAACTAACAGATATATATATTCTTTTCTTTAGATGACAGTATGACGTAGCGTTGCATACTCCATACCAGCATTTAAATGGGAAACTATAAGTGTAAAATGTTGATATTAAACAGGTACCATTTTAATGATTTCTGAAAAGAATGGCAATGTATTGGATTCTATGGAGGACACATAATAAGGTATAGATTGGCCTGCTCTTAGCTGCTTTGGGCCAAGGAGCATCGATAGTTATTGTAATGTATTAAAGGTCTGCAGCAAGTGGTTACTCAATGCAACTGGCACAGACGGCAACCAGCAAGGTTCAATAGAGAAAGAAGGTTCTACAACACCAATTGTGTTTGCATTGATTAATAAATTACCAACATTTGTGACTTTGAAATGAAATTTGATATCTGTCAACCAGGAAAGGGAGAAACTTAGAGGGAAACCTATTTTTCTGACTGACTTTCTACGTAAACTTGTATGTTGTCCAGACCAGACTTGTTTTGTTTTATATTTTTCACTTTCATTCGCATTCATTCCTATCACAGATTGCTGATAAATAAAATATGATTAATATAGATAAATACTAGCCTATATACGCATAATTAAGACACATTTACCTATCTATATTATGCACAATTCGTGTAAATGACTTAGTGTGTGTGTGTAACTGTAATAAGTGAAATTAGTGCATGCGCACCACTGATGCGCACTGACAGTTTCAGCAATGTTTCATTCGGCACTTTGTGTTAAGGCACATTCCAGTACTGCTGGATTAAGTAATGCACTAGACAGAAAAAAATGTAATATTATAATTGCATACACAAAGTTGCTTTAGTTTACAAACTCCACAATACTCACACACATACTCACACCTCTTGCATGAGTATTAGGCCTACTGAAGAGGTACATATATTTTGTAGTCACACAGCAACTATCACCGAATCCCTGACAACTGTAGATCTATAAATTGAAAGAACTATGCAATACCCTTCTCTGCAGTAGATGGATAAACAACTCCTATATGTGTACTTTATAGGCAGGTAGTGTACCGTTCTTTCAATATACAAATACAGATGACACTGTGGTGACAGATGAATTGACACACTAAAAGACCTCATCACAGAAGAAAGGCCTTCTGTTGGTATGTCTGGTAGAAGTGGAGTGAGGACTCTGACACCACTGCCAGGTTGCCACTATCGTTAAACGCCATGCTCACTGGTTTGTACGTCAAGTGGCTGAGGATGTTCTTGATGAACACACCGTCCGGAGTGAACAGAGATATCCGGAAGTTGTTGGTGTCCGCGACTAGGATGTTATCCATCATGTCCACAGCGACACCATTCGGAAAGTTCAACTTTCCTTCGCCCTTTCCATGCCGAGCAAAGTTGTGCACCACTTTGCCATTTTTGTCGAATATTACCACCGAGCTAGATGACTGTTCCGTGACAATGACTCTGTCGTGAGAGTCCACTGCGACATACCAGGGCCATTCGAAGAAACCGATGCCGAAGCGCCGGATCACCTTGCCGTCTTGGTTGAGGATGTTGATGGCTTTCTCTCGGCCCTTGATGTCGGACACAATGTAGTGGCCATCACTGTTCACCGCGATACTCCCGGGCATCTGCAAGTGCAGCGCAAAATACTGTCATTATTTTAACATTAATGGATGACAAAACACTTTCAAACTTCATCAACACTTCCAAAAATGATTGGTTGCATAGTTAAGTAATGGATAACAATAGACACAAGATAACAGCGTGATGAATTAGGCTGTAAAATCTCCAAAATCTGCTTAAGGCATAAACAAAATAAAACAATTCAACGGAAGACGAAATTATCACCCGCCCACCCTCATCCCCAAACGCACCCCAGTAAATGAACCAGGAATATCCTCTTATCATTATGCCCACCTCAAAAAGGTCCTTCTTCCACCGGCCGATACCATCACCCACGGTACTGAAGAACTGCACGGTGCGCGAGTCTGGGTCCGTGGCCGCGATGGCGTTGCCCTCCATGGGGTTGGCGCACACGCCGTGCGTGGCCTTGATCCAGGCCCCGCCCAGCACCGGCCCCGGGGCGCCCTTCTCGTTGGTGTTGTAGCATTGGATGCCCACCTGCAGGTAGGATGTAAAATGATTGATGTATGCTTCCCAGGGAGTTGAGAAAGATATAGCGTGACAAGGATGCCAATGAACTGGTGTATATGTAAAGTCGCTAGAGCACAAAAAACTGTGAATTGCGACTGTAAATAAGCATTTTACATTTACATTTCAAACTTGGGTTCACCCATGGCAATGTATTGGTACTGTACATGTATCCATATGAGTGCTATGATGTGATGTATATATCTTTGGTGTCGGTTGGAATGGATGGCCTGCAAGAGAAGTACTGCGCACTCTGAAACGCCACATGACGTGGCATCAGACACAATCCATTATAAAGTGCACCACCACCTACATAATATGCCAAGAGTTCGTTGACACACAGCTGCCAGACTCGACGATGCTAGCATGTAATTGTAGCTACAATCAGCCAACCAACCATCACGCGCACGCGCCCGTACACACATATACAAACACCCACACCCGTATACATACACGTACTCACAGTGGCACACTCACCAAAACACACATACCCAACACTCACAAACACACACACACACACATACACACACACACACACACACACAAAACATACACCCACAACACACACACACACAAACACCCACACCCACACGCACACCTCCACACACCCTCCACCCCCACACAGATCCCCCCCCCACACAAATCACAAAATCACACCACAAACGACACCACCCCCACCTTGCTCTTGCAGTTCTGCGACACGAGCAGCAGGTGCTCGTCCAGGAAGGTGACGTCACACACCCTGTCGAGCGCGCCGGCCGCGTCCCGCGTCGTCTCCCACTGCAGGAAGGCGCCCGCCGCGTACATGCTCCGCGCCAGGTCCTCCGCCGACACCTTGTTCTTCCGCCCGCCTCCTGGCTTCAGGCCGACGCCTGGGAGTTGGTTTAAACATATTTCATTTAAAAAATGAAAAAGGATTCGGCATGGCAAAATGCGACTTGAACCGTCTCCACAAGAAGTTGTAAGGTTTAAGGCAGGTGTTAGCTATTGTACTTGTAGGGGGTGATACAAGTCCATATATTTATTGTATGTATTTCGTCGCATATTTTACGCACACATGTCATCTTACCTGGTTTTCACTAATTGCTATATGGTATACAACTTATGGGTCTAAGCTTTCAATACTTTTTTTTTCTGATATGGCGCACCGTGGGTTTGTGACTCAGTTTAGGAGGCCATGCAATTTCGTTTGCCCTTTATACTACACCAAGATAGAATGAATAAATATTAACTGTGAAATATCATGAAAGAATCTTTGTGAGCGGCACATGAACACCCGGTGATTGCTTAATGGTATACTACCTCAGTTCACACACATTTCATGTGATTAAGCAACATAGGCAATTATCACAACATTTAAAAAAAACATATTGACAAGTTTTTTACAGTCTTGATCCATGAAAGTAATCACACCGTCTTCACCTTAAAACCGTTTTAAAGACAGATATGAAGGATTTTGTGTAAATATTGGCGGCCATCTTGAATTTCAGCGGCCATATTGAAAAATTGAAGAGGCCAATCAACCCAATGTTTTTGTATGGACCTTTTCTACATTTATGCAAATTTTGGTGCTTCTATAATTAAACGCACAATCATAGAGTAATTTGGCTTTCAACTACTCCACTACCGACATTATCAGTCATCTGCAAAAACACGTCTGCCGGCACAACATACCAATAGCACTCTGGCTGACCACGCTCTTCTCCGAGCTGGTCGCTTTGAGCACGTGGCGCGCGTCCCACGGGTTGGGCTTTATTGCCGTATAGTCGCTAGCGGGGAGGGAGGCCTCGTCGTCGCTGTCGCCGTCGCTGTCCCAGCCCTGGCTGCCCTGGGAGGCTGGGGCCGCGTGCTGCTGCTGCTGTTGCCGGTGGGGGTCGTTCTGGAAGCTCCACGAGGCCTTCACCTGCATACAGCAACGGGGTTATAGTCATGCAGCAGTAGGACCGTGTACAGTAGACCCTCTCTACCAGGACCCCCTTTGGTACCAGTGTGGTGATCTCTATACAGAGGTTCATTTTGGTAGCTTTATGCAGATTTGTGACCATGAAAAGTGGTCTTATTATAGAGGTGGTCTCAATAGAGAGGTGGTCTTAATTGGATGTTTTAAAGTATGTGGTGTGGTGACCTTTGGATGGTTAACATCAAAGTCCAGAATAGTTGCAAAGAAACATTTATGCGTGGTTTTGAAATGATTATATAGTTGCAATAGTAACAAGTCAGATACCACAGAATGTACACTTCTCTCATCCAAGATATAAACAAGAAGTTCTTGCAACAAGAACGAAAGCCTTGCCAAAATGTGACTTCCTGATGGTATCTTAAAATTCGTGAGTCATATACCGTTTTCGAATCTTTTAACGTCCTCTATAACATATCAAATGTTTACAATTATAGAGTTAGTGGAACAATGTGAAATCCAAGATGGCATCCAAAATGGCCGCGATTGTTAGGAATTGATGTAATAAACCTCTCTTGCCAAAAAAGTGAGAGACACATAGTCGTTTTATGAGGATTTAAGGGCTCTGAACCCCTTTCTATGAATAAAAATGCACAAATTCTTTTTTAACAGGGCGTGGTTAAGTCATGCAGCAGTGGAACAGTGCATGCGGTATGATGACTTTTGGTTGGGTAAAACCAAGGTTCGAAATAGTTGTAAAGAAACATTTATGAGTGTTTTTTAAAATGAATATATATTTATTTTCGTCACCAGGCAAACGGAACACTTTTTTGTAATACTATAAAGAATAGCTTAGTAATTGTCTCATTTAAAAAGTGGTAAAAAGAGTAAGCTAGGTTGATGTCTATCTACCGAGTTGTTCCTCCTCATGAATGAAGCATTCACGCCCTCCATTTTTTCAATCGACTGAAGGTTGGAGTTCTTCTTTTCAGCTGCCTTGATGTTCTTTTCATTGAGGATGTCCACGGCATTCCGCTGATTTTGTGCCTGTGGAACAAATACAATGAGCTTTAGTGAAATGTATTCCCCAAGCACATCATAACGATTAACTATGCTTCTGGGTGTTGTAACTTAGGTAGATCCAGGGAGCCCCCTCTTACCCTTCCAAAATACCCTATTTTCAAAGGGGTTTGGGCATGTTCGCTATCGCGCGTACAAAACCCATGAGATCCCTTAAGTGCACCCCCTTTTCTGAAAACCTGGATCTGCCAGTGATAACTACAGCATTGTATATACACATATGGATGGTTGCAACATCAAACATCTTTATCAAATTCAAAGCAACAAAACATACACACATCCACTCTTTTCACCTCTACCTCTAATTACTTATACAGGTACTAGCTAAAAACCTACAATCAAAACCACTGTAGCATTGGAGAAAGACAAAGCCTACCCAAACTCGCACACCACTCCACTACCAGAATGCACACCGTTGCTAGTAGTATTGTATGTACAAGTGATGTATTAATAAGTAAAGCAATGTAAAGCAATGCAGCCTAAAATCCACAAAGACGCAAAGAGAACAATAGTTATTAGGAAAAGAATGAGAAACAGGGCTGTTGCCAGCGCTTGCAATATATTGTCCGTGCTTGTTGGGGATGGTGGGATAGTGGTGTAAAACGGACTTAGGGTGTACACCCAGTCCAATGCACTTGGAAGCAGCACGATGGGATATATGATGACACTTGAGGCTGGAAAAGGAGAAAGGAGGGTGCGGGAGGGCCAGCTGAATGTACGAGAATAAGAATCACTCTTCCTAGCAACAGCCCTGATGATGAGATGAAGACATCACCAAACAGCATCAAGCAGCAGCAGCAAACAACAGCAGCAGCAGCAGCAGCAGCAGCAGCAGCAGCAGCAGCAGCAGCAGCAGCAGCAGCAGCAGCAGCACACATCAGTGGTAGACTAGTACCTGGTGACATTTCACATGGTACGTCTTATTAGTGGAGCGGTCCGTGTCTACGTCGGTGCCAGAGTCTGGCGGTAGGTTAAGGCGCTCTATCTGAAATGTGACATGAGGACACTGCAGATAGTGTAGTGTGTTCAGAGGTTTGCGCCCAAAGTTGCATGCAATACTTAGAAAAGTTAATAAAAAGAAGATTGGAACATGAGCCACAGAATGCTATATTTATTATCTGTGAAAGGTGTGCTTGAAGGGTTGATTCTAATGTATCATGCAACGTGTTGAACATTCAGAAATAAGCTGCTGCACACATTTAAAGTTCATAGTCTTTCAAGAGCTGCGGAGTGAAGTGGCTCTGAAATGAATGGAAAGGGTCAATGAATGATGTATGAATAATTGTATAAGTGGTTTTAGAAATCAAATACTATAGCGTATTAAGTGAAAGTTGGGACATGCATTAGACAAGCAATAGATACTACTTTTCATATGAATACAACTAAATCAGATGAACTCCATTAGAAGCAGTACACGCTCAAATCAAACACTCCTTGCAGAAAACAATTCATAGCACTTCAAATCTCTTTAAATCTATTTCCAATTGAACACGACCTTACATGACACAAGAAAAAAATCATGCTTAAAGCATGTGACATTTTGACTGTGAGCTTACACAATGACGAATACATGAGTAGTCACTTCTTCCCAACTTATTGAAATAAGACAGGTTCCACCCAGGTACTTGCAACCACAGAGGAACTACACCCCTAACAATATTGATCAATTCACAGCAGCCTTTTAGTAGGAGTAAACAAAAAAGAGTACAAGAGGAAAAAGAGTACAGTAGAACCTCTCTATTTCGACCACCTATGGAGCGCCCAGTGTTAGGTGGCCTCCATAGAGGTGGCCTCTATACAGAGGTTCATTCTGGTATCTTCATGAAGGTTTGCAACAGTAAAAAGGGGTCTTATTACACAAGTGGTCTCAGTAAAGAGGTGGTTCTACACAGACATTCATTCCGGTAGCTATATGAGGGGTTGGAAGAGTGAAAAGGGATTTTATCACACAGATGGTCTCAACAGAGAGGTGGTGTTAACTCGGGCGGGGGGGGGGGGGGGGGTCTTGGTCAGAAAATGGGTACGGACGTGCCTCGGACAGGTCGAAAACGGCACCCACCAATATACATATTTTTGCGAAAAAGTGACCCACAATATACCAATATCTGAGAAAATATGACCCACCAATATACCCATATCCGTCATCTCTATAGCTCTGTAATCATTTCTGATTATAACGCTTTGATCACGATTGTGATGAAGGATGCTGTATACCCGTGCTATGAAAGCAATATTTTTGCATTTAGAGGACGTTGTGATAGAAATATTAAAACATGCCAAAAAACCCAAATGGCTTCAGCATCATAGGCTGCTTATTTTGGTATTGTTTTAATCTATGTAAAATAAAACCTGACTAAGAACAATATCTACATTTGGTATCAGAATTGATGTGTATATTTTTTAGTGTCTACTAAATGTCAAGTCTTATTCTGAATCAGTTAATATGGATAACTTCGCCCTCCAAGGAAGACGTATATAATCCATTAATAAACTAATTATTATTTGAGGGATGGTCTTTAAGGCCATCTTTAACATATATGGCAACATTCATAATATATTTTACACATTAATTAAAAACACACTCGTCAAAGTTGCCCACGGCCTCGGGGGGGGGGATCTTGGTCAGAAAATGGGTACGGACGTGCCTCGGACAGGTTGAAAACGGCACCCACTGATATATCATTTTTTGCGAAAAAGTGACCCACAATATACCAATATCTGAGAAAAAGCGACCCACCAATATACCAAAATCCGAGAAAAAGGTGACACACCAATTTATCAAACTCAGATTCTAGTACATGTAGATATCAAGAATGAATATAATGAATATCAATATTTTATCCTGATAAATATACTAAAAATGTGAAAAAGACACCCTGAAATATACCAAAAAAAGCGAAAAAAGACACCCAGAATATACCAAAAATGTGAAAAAAAGACACCCAGAATATACCAAAAATGTGAATAAAGACACCCAGTTTCGAGGCACGTCCGTACTAATCGCGATAGTGTGAAATCCCCCCCCCCCCCGAGGGTGTTAACTGTAGGTTATGCTGCCCGTCGCCCCACCCTCTTCCTGGCCTTCGTATCCAAATAAGACAGGTTCCACTCAAGTACTTGCAAACACATAGGAACCATACTAACCCCCTCCACACTCCCCCACCCCCCAATACTATTGATCAAATCACAGCCGCCTTTTATTAAGAGTAAAAAAAAAAGAGAAAGAAAGAAAAAAAAAGAGTTGTAAAAAAAGAGCACGCCGCCTCACCCGCTTCCGCGCCTTCTCCCGCAGCTGGCCCTCGTCCATGCCGTCCACGGTGTCGGCGTCCGAGTCGCCCACGATCGTTCCGCTGTCCGTGTCGTCGCTCGAGTCGGGCTCGGACGTGAAGGGCGTGATGGCGTCCCGGCTGTCGCAGTTGGAGTAGCTGCGGGTAAGAACACACAGATAGCTTTGCCATTGTTCTATTAACAAATGTGTTGCTCTCTCAAATATTTAGGATAAGCAGGAAAAATACATAAATGCCAAATACTAGTAGTTCGGTGTCATTTCTTTATTCTACTGTGAATTCATGAACTTTTGCAAGGGAATTGTTATGTAAACAAGCCAAACACGTAGTCACCCCTGGTTTTGCTATGACTAGTTCAACCTTGACCTGCCGAATCACCACCATTAACGTAATATTTTTATGCCCTGAACATAGTTCCAAATAATTTCCGTTTGTGAATAAAACATCAGTAGAAATACTCAACTTTCCTGTACAATTATTAAAATATGTGATACAGGGCACTTACATAACAAAAAACAAAAAACCAAAACAAAACAAAAAACAAACAAACAAACACCTCGATAAAGTACACGGCATGTGACGTCATCACACTTTTTGTACAGTACTTTACATGTGACGTCATCGAGGCTGCTATAAAAGTAGCCTCATCACTGGATTACAAAACTCCTACCTGCGGTCCTCGTCCGTCTGGTTGGGGTAGCCGCCGCGGCTCCACGGCTTCTGCTTGGCGCGCATGCGCTTCCTTCTTCGCTCTTCCGTCACCTGCAAGTACATGATATGTGAAATGGTCAATTGATGATTAATAAGTGGGCCAATGACCTGGTGTAGGTTGTAAAGTCGTGAGAGCAAGACTTGGATCACGACTATAAACCTCCACATTGCTTTTACCTGACGAAAAAAAATTTGTCAAAAACACAAGTACAGTGGGGCTTCTCTGTTAAGACCACTTGTGGGACCAGTGCTAGGTGGAGAGGTGGTCTTTATATGGAGGTTCCATTTGGAATCATTTTGAAAGATTAGGACTGAGAAAAGTGGTCGTATTGCAGAGGTTGTCTTATTATAGAGGTGGTCTTAATGGAAGGTTTTACTGTACAGTGGAGCATCTCCGCTAGCTGCAGGTGTTCTTGGTATCAAACAACCTTTTATTTATAAAAATCATAGCTTGATATGACAAAAATTAGGTATTTCATAGCTGCCGTTAGAATTACACTCCTCTAGCTACAAGTTGAAATGAGAGGATAAAAGCACAGAAAGTCGCAAATGTTTTATGAGAAGCCTGGGATGGGAAGGGAAGTACTTTTTATCTGCTGTCCAGTTTTCATAGCTGCTGGGCAGGGAAAAGTAGTCATTCATAGATGCTACGGAGGGTGAAAAAGGTGGGTCATTCGGGGGAGCATACCCATTCACCAATATGTGTTATTGACCCCCCCCCCCCGGAGGGGCATGATAAAAGAACTAACCGGACCAAATCAGTGCACATTGTCACCGACTTACCGTCCGCTGCTTTAACCTAGAGATGTCAAATGGCTGATGACAGAAGTGGGGACTGAACGAGCCATATCAATGAACCAACCAGGCTAAGTGTTTGCGCATGTGTCCGGTACATGCTAAGGGATGACGTACATTTTGTTTTGTCACGCTCCGCAAAAGTGGAACAGTGTTCTCTTTTTTCTTGACCCCCCCAAAAAAAAAAAAAAATCAGTGGAATCATCAGATATGTGACATAATCGAAGAATATCTACACAGTGTTTCGCGATATTTTACACAGTGTTTCGCGATATTTATTCAATTATGCCGTAAAATAATATTTATATTATGTAATAATCTATCATAATATTTAACCATAGTAATAATTAATGTGTGAAATCTGCTGTGTATCTTTTCAATGCCACATTTGAATAGTAAATAGTGGAATTCTGATGTGAAAAGTTTTGGCGCAGGCGATAAAATATTAGACCCAGAAAATAGTCGAATACCCAAAACTTGACCCCCCCCCAGCTCTATGTGGAACACCGTTCCACTTTTGCGGAGCATGAGAAAATGCACATCATCCACTAGAAAAACAATGATTATATTACTGTCCATATATATATTCAATCATTCTGTAATGATGCAGTGGATTTGTTAAAGTTTGGTGAGAATGCAATACACATATTAACCATTTTACAGACCTATTCCCCCGTACATATTAGATTTGTGGGAATTTCATATATCAGACATACTGCAGTCCTGGCTGTTAAAAGACTGCATCCAAAAACAATCATAAATCAAAAAGTGACAGGTTGATAACTCCCACTGTGTCCAACATTGTTATTGCACCAGCATATAGAGATTATCACTGTGTTTTAAAATTATCACACTTCCCAAAAAACAATAAAATAACTATTTTATTTCGACACAAGCATAAGATCTATAAACAAAATTTGTTTTTTTATAAGTAATCATTATACACCCAAATTTATTCTTAAAAATGCTCAATAAAGCAAATTTTTAGAATTCATACATAATGACCCCCAAGTTGCCTTTTGTCACCTATCTAACTGGTAGCTACCCTTCAATTATGACCAAAGGTGATCTCATTACAGAGGTGGTCTTAATTGGAGGTTCTACGGTATCTAAAATAATTAAAACACCTTTTTGATGTGTTTTTCCCAAGTTTGCTGGTGGATCTCTCTCTTTTCTATGCAAGCAAGCTCCTACCCACCAGTGCTACTCACTATATTGACATAGCTGAAGTCTGGACCTGCTTGGGATAATGGTATCATTCTGGTCTCACGACCTTGGGGTCGTTAGTTCGAGTCCCGTCCCGGACACAGTCAAATGGAAGCAAATATCTTCGGCTATGTCAACATAGTGGTTAGGAGCTTGATTGCCATAGAAGAGAGAGAGAGAAGAATATAATTAAAACACCAGCTTCACCACACCGAATGACCCACCTTTTCCACCATCCTAGCAGCCCCTACTTTTCACTGTCCAGCAACTATGAAAATGGCTATTTTTTTTATGAAAGTTAGCTATGAAATTGCACACCGAAAATTTTCAGGGGGGGGGGGGGGGGGGAGCATCCGCGTCTGATATCAAGGGAAGTGCCCCCCCCCCCCTCCCACGGGGCGGGCTATGATGCGGTCAGTGTGACCCACCTCATCGTCCGTGATCCCCATCTTGCCCTCGCGCGTGTGGTCCTCGATGGTGACCTCGTGCATGACGTCATCACGGGACGCGCCACACCCCATCCTGTCGCCGTCGTGACCCTCCGGTCAAAGGTCAACATGCAAGGTGATGACCTGACCGCCGCTCAGTGTGCTGCTGCGGCCCACGGGAGAGTCTCATCTGAAACAGAGGCGCAAATTGCCAGTGCTTTTTCATTCAACTTGGCAAATAGAAATAACAAAAAAAAAAAAAGAGAATGGGGAAATAATGAACACAGAAAGGTGAAAAGCCACCAATATATCGAAACAAGTACATTGGGGACCTCTCTACTACGCCCACCTCTGGGACCAGTGCTAAGTGGTCTCTATAGCGAGGTGATCTGTATAAAGAGGTCCATTTTGGTAGCTTTATGAAGGTATGGGGTCGCGTAAAGTGGTCTTCTTATAGATGTTCTCTCAATAGAGAGGTGGTCTTAATTGGAGGCTTTACTGTACAATGTGTCGACAAATAGATGAAAACGAATTCAATGCTCCAAAGTCATAACTCGTTGGCTCATTTTTAAAGCTATTACTGTCCATTACTTGTTAATTATATCAATGGCAAAAAACTTGAAATGAAGTAAGCTCTCCGAGTATTTAATTCGAATCCGGTTGAATGATTCGGAGCTTCGGTTCTTGAAACGCAGCCTCGAATGATTTTGCCATCTCTAACTATCACCATCCGTATTATCATATTTGATTATGATTTTATTTTCTTACTGATATAATCTAGAGTGGACACATCTGATATACGTATAGAACTATTCTGTTGGCATTATCATTTTGGCCTCGATGTACAAATAGGCCAGGTGCAAATCGGTTATTTTTACGTGCCTTAACCCCCCCCCCCCCCACACACACATATTTTGTTCTTCTTGTCTAGTTCTCTCACATTCGTATCGCACCTACCATATAGAAAAAAGCATCTTGTTTAAAAGACAAAGTAATTACACATCAGTTTAATGCTCAGACATTCTTCTTTAAAATGCCGAAATCTCAAACGATGCAAAAAGAGTAGACGTTTAAATTTCAAAACGTACGAAAACTGAAAACATGTCATTGTGACATCGCACGTGTGTTTTTTAACACCACTTGATATGTGTCCAACGCCAACAAACGTAATGGCCGATGGTAAAAAACTATAAACTATCTCATTAATTTCCACAGTGACTATGATATATACACATGCACACTTTTATTAGCCACTGTTTTATTTATATTAAACATGTTTAATAACATCCGTTGACATGCGTTATCATTTCACATTGATGGAGCCATAACTATTGTAAAGTGGACACGTGTCATTCAGACATATAATAAGCGTCATGTGTTACATACAGTAGAACCTCCAATTAAGACCACCTCTCTAATAAGACCACCTTTCATGGTCCTAAACCTTCATAAAGCTACCAAAATGAACCTCTGTATAGAGACCACCTCTCTATTAAGAACACCTGAGAACACTGGTCCCAGGAGTGGTCCTAATAGAGAGGCTCTACTGTAAATGTGCCAGCTAATAATTGTGAATGGTGCACGGTTCCTGATTTAATTAAGGGTCATTGAAGATTGAAGAGTGGAAGTGGCCTCTGGTGGTCTCAATAGAGAGGTTTTCTTCTTATATTGGTTCATGCTCGACGCAATTCAAAAGTTTTGGACCACGGAAAAATTGTTTCATTATAGAGGTCGTCGCTTTAGAGACTTGGTCCTAATTAGGGGTATTACTGTACTAGATTTGCAATAAGACGTGATACAGTAGACCCCCCCCAATGAAGAGCACCTGTGTGAGCAGACTACCTCTAAAATAAGACCAATTTAAGCAGGCACAAACCTGTATGGGAGACCAACACGAGTCTACTCTTCACGTTTGTTTTGCAATACACCTAAAGGCCCTGGGGCGGGGGGGGGGGGGGGGGGTCACTAGCATCTCTTTTGGGTACGTATGCTCCACATACACACCGAATAGTACTATAACATTGCAAATTAAACTAGAATTAAGATAAAGCACATTCTAGCTACTGTTCCATAGCGATGTTCATGTGACCTCCCTTTGCATCACCCGAGAAAGTTGATTTGAAAACACCATTTTACTTTCCCCCAATAGACTGCAAGTACCGCAGATACTCCCATGTTTCGACCTTTATCAGAGTTGACCTTGACTAAAATACGGAACAGTGACGGAGATGAATTCAATTCTGGATACAGATCATAATGCATATCTCGTATTCGGCACAACCATCAGTGATCATAGGCGTTTGTATTTCATGACCTTAACGAACTAACACAAACTACAATGTACTTTCTAATCTCAATAGTGGCATTGCACCTTATGGATAGCGCCGTATAAGATAAGCATCATACGATGATCTTGATCATGTTGCTATAAATGGGTTTTATCAAAATCCATGAGAATGATATCCAATGACAGTGTTGTACATCAAATGTGGGACGTGCTAGATCTAGATAATTACAGTGTACATTGTTATACACTCAGAATACACTCAGAATACGCTCAGAATGCATGTCAGGCTTCAGTCCCTTCAACACCACACCGACTGCACACAAATCGTCTGATTTTTCGCAAAACATGCAAATGCACATTGTCTAATCTAAAAAAAACAATCTGAGATAACATGTCTAGCGCATATTATCAGCAAACATAAATATATGACATTTTATGATAATGACAGTCGAGGAGATTGAACTGATAGCAGTGACCACATCATGGTAAAATGTGATAGCACAGGCTACAGTAATAACACATTGAACGACGCTGCTATAACACTATTGAATCTACATAATAATATGACAAAGCAGAGATATGTCCAATGCTGCTTGTTCCACTAATTGGCAAGTTAGGATTGAGGACAAATAGAAAGGGAAACCTGTTTTTTTCTCTATGGGTTTCTGTGAATCGTGTATTAGACGATATCAATTGTTTTACACACGGTCATCGTTGATTGTTTTCCAACTAAACCGACGTTGATCTATACAAGAACAGAATCATGATCTAGCAGGAATGAAAATGGAATATATTTATTGCATACATAATTTCAACTTAGCCTTTTAGTTCACCAGGGCAACGTCTTCGAGCAGAATTAATAATTTGTTCTAGTCTTATGTACATTATCAACTGTGAGAAGCCACAAGTTGTTCCTCGAATTACTGGGTGTAAAATGAACAATGACACACATTTCACAAACCACAAACACATATACACACACGGAACCATGCACAGTATAAATATTGCAAGAAGTAATGTGAAGAGGCAACATTGATCGTAAAAGCCCCTATTGTCGTCCATTGCCGTATGAGATTGAAGCATATGGCAATAACACACTGGTTGCTAATAAGTAAATATCACTATGCAGCACACTATTTTGCATAGTTACAAAACATTTCGCCAAAGTTTATGGGACACTAGTGGGGTACGGTATTTCCACACATTGTCACCGAAAAGACAAGGGTTTCCCCACACATGAATCAAAAGTATGACATCAATATTGCGCTTATACATTTAGAAATAGATTGATCTTGTTTGAGCCCTTTGACTAATCACCACACGATTTAGTGAGCAAATATGAATAGTCTACAAAATTTCAGAGGATGTTTTAACAAGGTTTTGAAGCTGGTTGGCTTGCAGCCTGCGGGTATATATAGATTTGAGGGTTGACTTAGCTGACCAACCACAAATGAGATCATAGGAACATAATTCTGTACGGCCGCAACGACCATTCATGATCAATCCGGTTACAGGGAAAGGTGAAATAATCATCAAATGTTGTCACGAGGGAGCACAGCACACACTATAATATCTCACATTTCAATCAGGTTTATCTACAGCAAAATCGATGACCTTTGACAACGAACATATTTGGGGGTGTACTACATGTATATACGCTGCAACTCTAGCATAAGCCACCCATAAAACCTCCTCGATTTTTCACCTGAGAATTCCTACTGAATGATGCGCTGATGTGGGGATATAAACAGGTAATACATGTAGTTGAATACAGAAGAAGAAACACCAAATGCAACATCATAGGCAGATCCAGGTTTTGGGGAAAGGGGGGGGGGGCGCACTTAAGGAAAATGGAGGGGGTGGGGGGGGCGCACTTTGGGATTTCATGAAAAACCCTATAAAAATGAAGTATTTTGGTTGGAAATGGTGTGTGTGTGTGTGGGGGGGGGGTCTGCCTATGAACATGGATCAAGAATGTACAATACAGTACAAACGGCTACTTAAATCTATGACAGTACAATGCATTCCCAGTTTATACTTGGCGATATAGTGGCGCGCCATCGCATTGGACGGTCGAGTTGAGTGACATCTTCAACGTTTGCTGTCGACAAAGTAAGCGGACATGTGACATGTGCCTTGGATTGTAAGCTACACAGATGAAGAAGACGAATCACTACTGATTCCAAGTTACCCAAATGAAGAAGATGAAGATGAACCACTACTGAAAACAAGTTACCCAAATAAAGAAGATGAACCACTACTGAATTATCTGGTGCGTCGTGTAGCACACTGTATTTCTACGTCTGTAATCTCTATACTGGCAGTCCGGTAGAGCAGACAGAAACTTCAGCTGCCGTGGCCGAGTGGATAGGGAGTTGGACTTGTGATTCCCGGTCGGGTCTGATGGTGGATGTTGAACAACCCTACATCTAACAGGTTGCACACTGCTTCATGGTATCTGCACGTTAAATAGGTACAGGTCAGGCAAGCGAGCGCCAATGTAAGTGATTGATTAGTACGTCTTCTCTATGGTAGTAATGTGCTGTATGCTCTCCGAGGAGTTGAGAAAGATATAGTGTGACAATGATGCCAATGACCTGGTGTAGGTGTAAAGTCGCTAGAGCACGACAAACTGTGAATTGCGACTGTAAATAAGCACATTTACATTTACAGTCGATCAGCCGCCAAATGACCAGCTGCTGAAACATGTTCACTTTGTGTTCCCTAGAAGTGAACTAATATGATTCACGTTGTTAAACGCGAAGCATTATGTGTAATAACTCACGAAGACACTGTGATAATACTGATATCATTATACAGATTTCAAACACACTTGTAAATAAAACCCATTCATTAATTTCCATGGGAAAGGAGGTTATAAATCATTGTGTAATAAGCCGTACACGGATCACGTGTAACGAGACCTCACAGGGCTGGCGGATCCACCACTTTCTGCGAGAAGCTCACATTGCACCAATTATTATAATATAGCCACAAATACACGTGGGAACATTTCCCTTTCCCTTCACCTATCTTTTTGGTGCACATTGGTGTTTCTCTGGGTTGGGTGGGTGTGACCGAGGGGTGGCGATAGTGAAAAACGTCTGCGTAACCCTATGAAACCCACCCCTGCCTCTTTCTGAAACATCACAAATCCCCAGTGTAGACCAGTGCAGTACTCACCCCACCCTCTAGACATTACAAAAATATCCTGGACCTACTACTGATGTATAGAGTGTATGCATATACAGTATAATCTCTCTATTAGGACCACCTGTGGGACCAGTGTTAGGTGGTCTTAATAGAGAGGTGCCCTCAATTGGAGGTTTTACCGCACCTTTTAATATCAACTTGCATTATGTTTCATACATAACACGGAATAAAACATTGTAACTAGCTAAGTGCATATAGGATATCACACTATTCAGTGCTCAGTGCATGAAAGTGTGTTTTGCATTCGATGATCTTCTATAGTACTGAGTGGATATGGAGTGAGGGGAAAATGCCATGTCATGTTTGCTGCAGACACATAATATTATTCATACTTGAATCTATTATTCTCTTTATTATTCTGGCCATCGATTTATTCGAGGTGCAATGTAGAAGCAGCCATGAACGCCATGTACCTGTCTGTCATTCAGGAAGCATGGATGCCCGTATGAAGTTTTTAGAACATTGATAACTTTGATATCGTGGACTTGTCATCTGGTAGGCTACTATTATTCAGACACGCCGACAGTGCAGACATTTTTTTTTGTGTGTATGAGACAGCCTATTGATAAAATTGTGATCTTGCTATAACTGCACACGATTTATGACTAACTGATTAGAGGGATATAGCATCTCAACATTCGATTTACTTTCGTATTTTACATACCTTCATCAAACAAATAAGAACGCCACAACACGTTAGAAGTTTAGGGGCTTAAAATCAAAAGTTGAGAAACAAAACATACTTCTATGCATGCGTTCAAAACAACGCATATTGAATGTCGATAGGAAAAAGGCAGGATATGTCTATCATAGCAAATATATTAGAAGGAATTAGAATGAAATCTTAAGTGAAATAGTTCATATGAAACATTTAAAATGAAAGTCTCCTATGCACTATAAAACCTTTGTAAAACCTCCTAGCAAATGGCACAGAGTTACCAGATCAAAACTCGAAACGCACACAACAATAGACCGATATTATTTATTCAGGCAAAGACCAACTATGGCATATATTCGCACCCACTCACCTTTCACAGCAACACGCAAGCCACAAGATCCATTTCTCCTTTTAAATGTTGAAGTGTTTAAAAAAACATAACTAAACTTAATGACACAAAAACCATGCACACTTAGAAGCCACACTATCCAAATACAGAAGATGTCAAACTAAAACAATGTCAGCAGCAGCACAGACTATATGTATCCCAAATAGACACTCTGGATTGTCGTTTGGATCAGTATGGACTCATGCTTAGTCGCGACGACAACAACTACTACTGTAGCCGCCCTGACAATGTTTGTCCGTGCTGGCAAATCCCTACTCCATGCCTGCTGATAAGTCTGGATCGTCGTCTGGTCTTTTGCGACGAATCCGTCGATATCGTAAGGTTTTGTGTTTGTGCACAGGTGGGGAGTGGTTTAGTGCCATTTTGCTTGGGCGCATTTGATCAGCAGATAAGCCGATAGATTTACGCATATGATGGTAGAAATTATTTTTAGATATGATTGGGTCGCGTTGTTGTCTAAATTTGGAGTGGTTATGAAGTCGATTTTAAAAGGGAATAGAGGCATGCGTGTGGTTTAAGGAGCATATAATAATCGCTACGCTAGCCAAACTGAACATTTAAAAATGATCATCAACCTACATGAATACACACGCTGGTATACACTATCACATACACCAATACAGCTGGCATTTTCGCATCACGTGACAGTAAAAATCACCTGCTACATAGGGCTTATCTTTCAATTTACAAGTTATTGTAATACATCGACGCCTGTCTTATGTGTACACCGTCTGGAGAACTGAAAACTGTATCAAAATACAGGTTCCCGTTATCACATATGATCTATAAAGAGCATGGAAAATAGGAGAAATGAAGTGTCCATATAAGACAGGTGTCTTTAAAAGGCAGTTGTCCATAGTGACAGTTTCAACGCTACTGGAAATATAGGTAAAAGGTAAAGAAACCCCCGCAAACAGACTACACTACTACACTACTGGAAATATGTACAGGATCGGAGAAATCGTCACAGACGGACGACGAAGCGCTTCCCCCGGCGTGCAGCGGTCGCGTTCCCGCCAATGTTTGCCGCTGTCGGCTGCTGGCGAGAAACGGATCAATGGCCCATCTATTGTGTGAAACGGAGGCGGCGGCCGTGTATGAGAGGGGTCGGGGGAGCAAGGGATCAAACACCACATCAATTGCAGTGGACATACAACGCAGACGTCACTGGTGTGGATTGTGTCTCCTCTATCATGGAAGCAGGGTGCGAAATAGAACCTACTGCCGTGTGTACGGGGCTTTAGATGTGCGTGCTACGTTGGAGGTAGACGTTTAGGCCGTATTAACCTTTTTAACCACACGCATTGAGTTCCAGGGATTGTAGACTGATATTATGTGGTTTATATGTGGTTGCCCGGGCTGCCATTAAAATCTCACTTACCCCAGGAAATCATGTCGGTCATTTGAGGGTATACGGGTATGACCACTTTAAAGAGCCCCTCTTTTTATACGTGGACATAGTTTCAAACGTTCCCCCCTCTGCCGAACGCAGGTCTCTCTCTTTTGGATGGATTTTAAGGACTGTGTTTTTTCATGCACTCATAGTTGGCTTTACATATCTAAATTTCTATATATGTTCTTAAATCATACACTTAGATCGTTGTCATATTTTGAAGACCCCCCCCCCCCCACTTTGTCGGTAAAAAATATCAAGACTCCTTGGAGACATCACAATGTTGTACGGCAATGCCAGAAATTATAATGTTTTATGAACCCGGCGAATCAACAAAAATTGTACTTGCGGTTGCACACTATTCAGAGTCTATGTGAAGTTGACAGTCACCATACGAGCGATGGGTTAAATAAATTTGATAATGCGAAGTGAAAGGTTGTGGTCACTTATCTAAAAGAAAATACAATGAGCACCCATTTGACAGTTAGTTAATTGGACAGAGTAGTTGCGACAGGTCGCGAGCATCCTAGCACTCCAGAATTTGTACTGTGATGTCTATGATAACGCACTTGGGCACTTTTTTTGTAATCAGATGATATGCAAGCGTTTACTGGTTGACCGTGAGAAATTTTCTTTTTTTTTTTCTTTAAACTGCGCTAGTGACATTATACATCTGGACAGTGGACTATTTGACAAATCTGTGTTACTTTCAAACAGACTGTCCAGCGGGAGATACAAAAGATGTGGGTTATTCTATTACTTATGGTCAAATCTAGTCTCAATTATATTTCGAATGAATTATTGTCTTCTCTTCTGGACTTATTACGGATAGATCAACCAAGTAATTCAAGACATTTCTGCAAATGACTGCAATCGGTAAGCGATGAAACCACGGTCATGTATACTGTGTGATTTTTATTATGTTTCATTTCTCATAGTTTTTATATTAGGCACAGATGGAGAAGAAGGATAGAGGTTAATGTTATAAATTATAAGTGACACTGCAATACAATGCATATTGAAAAGTTGATATATGTATATATATATACAATATATATATACTAATGTTGGATACATGACATCAATGTACAAGAGAAAAGTACCAACGCGTAAAGCTAGAAAGATGGAGTCCATATATGTAAGTTGTTGACAGTGTAAGTTCTGTTCTCTTAACAATGTCTATGCAATTGCAGAGTATAATAACAATAATGTGTTGTGTTCAGTAGCTACCGGATTAATCTTGTAAAATGTTTATATTCCAATATACTACAGAGCAGTTGCTACAGAGTATATTTCTTTCATTTTACAACCGATTTTATATGGTTCTACAAACTTATGATGTGTGTAAACACGAAAACACAATGTTTCTAATGTCGTTGGTTTCATTTGATAAACCATATATGTATACATTTGACTTTTTACATAAATATAATAGTTGATGAATTATTCGACCATAAATGTGGATATAAGACCAATGTTGAAAAAACTCATAAGCATCAAATCAATGAGATTATTTCAATCAGCAAGGATTACTGGTCTGTCGACCGACCAGTGGCTTGCACTCTTGAGTATCAGATATCAGATTGACCTCTGAAATGTTTCACCAGAGATTGAATTATCATAATTTATTAATTTATGTGACCTGATTCTTCAATTTTACGTTGTATCGTTGTTGTTACTGGATTCTAATTTATAAGCATCAGAGGACTGTTCAAATCATCTGGGTATTGACTGCTCCCAGCGTTATAACCATAAAACGTAGTAAACATTGTCTGTTACAAATCTTCTGATTGATCACTTGACCTAATTCCAATCCTGGGATTAAAAGACCGTAATTTGTCGCATTTTTAATGAGCAATAGTTATGCTTCAGAGGTCATATCTTGACATCCTATACTCAGAGTGGAGGCCTGTGATTTAAGGCAGCAACTGTAAAGAAACAGTAGTAAAGGAGACGGTGTACTTGTTAATGTGTTTATTTACTAACTCAACTTATGGTGACATAATAGTGAACTTAATAGTGAACTTAATAGTAAACTTAATAGTGAACTTAACAGCGAAATTCTGCATAAACAATGGCATATAAAGAAGGAACTGCAAAAGAAACAGGAGTGGTTTTGAGGAAACGAGAATCCACAAGTACTGACAGTGATGGCGGCACCCCTCGTAAGAAACAGAGAATGAGGTCTGAAAATGCAGGTAATATATCTTCTCACACTACAGCTATTTCACAGCCTATTGAAATATTGAAGGGACAATTCCACTCTTCAATTAACGACGTAAGTGTGAGAATTGGTAAGCAAGGTGAAGAACCAACCAAGAAGGGGAACAGCCCATGGCCATGGACCAGGAACAAGCAGCATGGAGGCCAAAGCGACAGACCATGTGACCAAAGGTCACACACTATACATTTATAGATGGATAGAAATAAACCAGCGTATGTTTCTGCTACAAGAGAATAGATGAGAAGGAAGGTCAACACATACGGAAATCAAGTATTTATCCCCACCCACCCCCTTTTAATGCCTTCCAACTTCCCACATACCTCACCTACACCTGTCAGTTCCAGTGAGTATGTTATCATATCAACGGAATGTATTATGAAATTACAGGTGAATAGTAATTACTACATTTCTATATCCGATAAATACTGCCTTATCATAGCACCACCCTGAATATCAAGGGCTCAATAGTTATACGTTTTTAAAACTTGCTTTTGAGTCTATATGATATAGAGTGAATAGCACTATTAACAGTGCACAATAACACTTCGCCTGACGATTCCAGATATGACAAACAACACACGGTTAAGAAACAAGAGATTACGTGAAAATGGCCACTCATGTAATATAACATCAAGTGTGAAGCCATCTTGATGTGCAAAAGTCAATTTTGTATGTTTGTCATTTATTTCACAGGAGAAGTGTCTTCTTTCTGGTTGAGCCATTTTTCTCATGTAGTCAGTAGTAAACCTTTCAAGCCATTTCTGTCAACATATGCTCAATGCTCCCATTATATTTTACCAGGCTGCCGTGTACTTATTCAAAGTGCAAGTGGACTGGATTCATTATGTATTTCATGTATGTGAAACCTCAGTTTACAATGACAGATCCAGGTTGTACGCGCGATCGAATTTTGCTGGGAAAGGGGGGAGCGGGGGCTGGATCTGCCTATGGTTTACATATTATCATCGCGTTTGTCATAACAACATAGTGGGTTCTAATCCAACATTGGTAGTTTTGGAACTCTATAATGGCCTTGAAACTCCTGTTTCTGGGTGCTGACTAAAAAGTCACAGCGGAGTTTACATAAAGTACGTTATGTTCTAATGTTTAGTTTTACGTTTGGCTTCGTTGAATGAACTTGTGAAATTTATAACGAAAGTTTAATAAACGTTCAAATTATAAGAAGTTGTGACCATCATTCAGTCTATTTTATTGTTCTATTGTTCTTATGGGAATTACACTGCAGACGTATAGATGGTTAGATATAAAACCTCGTACGGTTATGATTACAAGACAGAATGTCAATATCAAGTTGAACCCAAACGAGATGGTTCTTATTTCTAATGATAATCGGATGATAATGATACAAAGCTATTATTAAGATAGCGACATGTCGCGATATTTACAGATGATAAGTGGAGGAGCTGTTTAAAAGGTCCAGTCTACCTGGCTCTATCAGTAGTCTCTCGTAACAACTTGTAATGGATAACAATAATATGGATAGTTTAGGCACGTACCATGTTTGTATAATGCATGCATAGGGATAATGTTTTATCGAGGATTAATAAATGTTTGTGTTAGTATGTACAATGGGTACCACTCGCCCATTAAAAATATAGTGTTAATGTTAATCATTGGTTGCATGTCGTTCCGCAGATGTCCATTTTTGATCACATCTTTACAATTGTAAGCAATTGTACTTTGTGTATCAGCAATTTAAATCGTGCACATGTGTTAACTTATAAAACCATTTGGCAAACTATAGAGGGTCCTTGTACTATTGGCTGCAACCTCGGGGGTGGGGTGGGGTGGGGGTGGGGTGGGGTGGGGGTGGGGTGTCTTCCAATGCAGGGTCTGCTATTTCCATGGGTTGCCTTTTTATTTTAGACATACCGGGTATAGTGATGGGTCTAAATATTGTGATTTTACTACAGCTATGGGTCTAAATTTTGTGATTTTTGGTATAGTTATGGGTCTAAGGATTCTATTTCGAACACAACAGTTGTTGGTATAAGAATAATGTAGTATTATTGATTTTTAAATGCACATATATTGTTAGTGTAAGTTTCATTTTGTTTGATACTGATATATTTTTTTTGAATATTTTGTCAATACAATGTTAACAGTATGTAGTTTCATAATCTAATAGTGAAAGACATGGGACACATTTTCATAGTCAATGTATAGACATGGGTCACTATTTTAATGCCAAATTAGTATATCGATGGGTACCATTTCGAAGTTCTAAATGGCACACCCGTACACCAATTTTTCAGGAGAGACCCCTCCCCCGAGGGGGGGTCATATGGCAAAAATGTCATTGGTGATTTGCCCTAAATCTCGAGCGTGAATTGTGAATTGCCTGTATTCAAGTGTGTGAAATGTGATGGAACCTGTTCAATTAAAATCCATGTGATTGGGGAAAGACAATGAAATGTATTGCTGACTGGTGATTTAGGCAAAATATGTTGGTGAATGGATTTTCATCAAGGCTAATTACCCCCATCTCCCCCCGCCTCTTCATACCCCTCCCCCTGAATAGGTCACTGCTAATAAATTGCTGCATAACCCAACAATTGTGTATCCACAGACGATGTGTCCGAGCACTGCCTGCCCAAGGGCGAGCAGCCCGCTCCCCGGTCCCGCGGTCACCACGTGCAGAGAAAAGGCGCCATTTTGTACGGGGTGGCCGACGTGCCGTCATGGAGCGTCATCGTCTTCTACGCTCTACAGGTGACTCACTCCACTAAAACTTCAGCACTCTTATCTAGACACGCTAGCAAATAACTTAATATACAGAGCAATGGCGTACGTAGGAAGCTTTTTGTAAGGGTGGTGGGGTGGGGATGGGTTCACATTTACAAGGGAGCATGTAGGGATCGAACGGGGAGAGGTTATAGGATGGGGCGGGCAAACTGGTTGGATTTCCTGACACTTGAGGTCTCATAATTCTCTTTAATACCTTATTCTACCTTATTCTACATCAAACATATACCACACATTTAACTTCTACAAAACACGTAGACCTAGAACTCTCGCTTTTATTCAATATGTTCTCAGTGTATTCATATGGTATGTTAATCGTTAACACATTAACAGTGCATGCTTTCAGCCAATGTAGAGATCACGGAGCGCTTCATTAGAAGTGACACAATTAATCTTTGTAAATCCCACCCTAGATATGGGGTTGTAGACTGAGAAGCCTGTCAATGTCCATTTATGAGGAAAATCTAGGTTGTTGGTGAGGGGGGAGGTAAGAAGAGGAAACAATGGTAATAGGTGTGATATGCTTGGGGTGTCCAGGGCCGGGGCATGCTCTCCCAAGGAAATTTTGAGATTTTATGTGCAATTTGAGCCATGTTTCACACCATATCTTTTATATGAAAATATCTGGAATTTCAAACACATCAGTTTGTCTCTATTTATAACAAATGTAGGGCAGGTTTGAATCTTCGAGTTTTGAAGTTCTGGTGTAGTGGTGGAGTTGTTCTAGAACACTCTTTAGCGTTCACTCTCAGCACTGGTAATGGTGAGTGTATAAACCTCTATAGGTGCCATCTTGAGCAGTGTAAAACTGTACAACACAGTTAGAAACTATTAGAGCTTTCAGCCATATAGATGCTATAGAAATCAAACGTTGGCTAGATAATTAGCACGATTGTGAAGACTTCAACTTTGCGCACAACTAAAACTTTGGAATTTTACTTATTCAAACTTGGACCCCATTTATCCGCAAGTTTGGCAGCTGTCTGCAGTGACTTCAGTAGCAGCATATTGAGAGAATTATTTTAGTATTGTTGATATTGTACCTTCTATGTTGTTGGCAACAAGGCAACATAGTTAAAGAGTAGGAATGGGGGGGCGCATCCTTGTTTAACCCCCATTTGGTATATTTGATATCTGATTCTATGTGATATCTAAAAGTTTTATGTGTAGAAAATGAATTCTCCATATCCAAGTTTTTGTAGAGCATCCCAATAGATGCCCTTTTCTCCACATCAAATTGTAAAAGGAATATATAGTTGTTAGGGACGGGCCAGTTGACCTCACCAAATGTTCTATATACACTATAATTATAATACAGTAGAACTTCTCTTTAAGACAACATATACAAAATAACCACTTCTATAATAAGACCATTTCTCAAGATCCCAAAACTTCACAAGGAGACCAACATGGACCTAAAAACGAGACCACCTCTCTAATGAGATCACTTGAGGCCAATCCCCGGGTGGTCCAAATGGAGAGGTTTTATTACATCTACATGTACAGATATAAATAAATGTACCCGTGGTCAATTAGGAGAATTGCTAAATGGACTTGTCCTTACGCGCAAAGGTTCCGACCACATCCCATGTTGGCCTCAGGCACTGTGACGGTTGGAGGGTGTGTGGTAAGGGGGGGGGGGGTGGGAGCGGGAATACCCGAATGGAATCACTGTTGCATTGGGGTAGGAAGGAGGGGGAGGAGTATTGAGTGGTATATACTTATAAACCTTCAATATAATATTGCCATTAGTTTTGTTATATGTGTAACACTGACTGTCCAAATGTGCTTTGTGATTAAAAATGTGGGTGTGGGCGGGGGTGGGGTGGGGGGGTCAAAAATTTGAATTGAAAACATTTGAGAGGGCCGAATGTTCTGATTTATAAACCTCTTACCGGCGGGGTGGTGCGTCAAATAATCCTATAATCCTAACGGTCCCTTTGGAATCCTCTAAACACCAGCACACAGATGAGCACATTTTACATGGACATCGGTGGAAAACAATTGAAATATTCTATCAAAAACAAAACAACTTTGAATGCAGCCCTGCTGTCGAGATGCTGATGAGCTCATTCTTTCTGTGCTTCTGGGGTCCAATGGAAAGGGAGTTAGATTCGTGACTAGAAGAAAGTGGGTTCGAACCCGGTCGGGTCTGGTTGTGGGTGTTACCAAAATGGCTGCACACAGCTCTGTGGCACCTACACGTTAATTAGGTACAGGTCATTGGGCTGATAGAGTAAGCAAGTGATTGTGTGAGTTATAAGCATTGAGCGCTGAATGTGCTGTAGATGCAAGTATGTGAGAAATGATCAATTGATGATCATTTAGTGTGCCAATGACCTAGTGTAAAATGCAAAGTTGTGAGAGCAAGACTTGGATCACGACTATCAACCACCGCATTCTAATTTACATTCTTTTACCATTTTTATGTGACACATTGTTAGTCAGCCTTGTTTTTCCTGGACAAATTTTACGACACCTTTATTTCAAGTGGACGGATTTAAGACCACCTCTTAAAACTGTCCGAAAGTCTAAAATTATGACTTTTTAATGCTAAAATTTCAATTGCATTTTCTTATTTCAGCATCTAACTTACTTACATATTTATTGTGACCATGTTTTGAAAATCCACCTTTCTCCAAACAAAATTTTAAAAAATCGTTTTTAAATACAAGCTTAATTCGTCGTTTTTTGTTACAAATATAATAAAGAACCCAAATTTTAAGGGCCTATGAAGCCGGGAACACCTCCGTCATCTATGTAATTAGTGAACCCCCCCCCCATCATCCACTCACCCACTACCGTATGTTTCAAACTTGAAGGATCCTGAAATGTCGCTGTAATCAATACATACTACAACACATTCAACATGGCGCTAAATACAGTACAACCTCCAATTAAGACCACCTCTCCATTGAGGGCACCTCTATTATATGACCACTTTTCACGGCCCCAAACCTTCAAAAAGCTACCAAAAGGAACCTCTGTATAGAGACCACATCTTTATTGTGACCACCTAACACTGGTCCCAAAGGTGGATCTATTAGAGAGGTTCTATTGTTCTATGTGGCGGTTCGACAAAGACTCTGGCAACGATGGGTTATATATGGAATACTTGACAAAGCTATGACTCCACGGTTGTAGCAGGCGACGGCGAGGATGGCAGGCGGCCCGCAGCATGGCTATGTTTAATCAAAACCCACTACAACACATTCAATATACTCGGCAGCAGTTCAACAAAGACTCTGGCAATTATGGATTATCTATGGATTGATGACAAAGCTCCTCCAATTGCAGCAAGCGACGGCGACGGTGGCGGGCGGGCCGCTGGTGATGGCGTACATGGTGTACAACAGCATCTGCGGGGCGGACGACGTGGTGCTGTTCGCGCAGCTCACCGCCTCCACCATCTTCATGTGCGGCGTCACCAGCATCGTGCAGATCGTGCTCGGCGTCAGGTGAGTAGGCGGCGGCAGGGGGAGGTGTGTGTGAAATGTGTGTGCAAAATAGATTTGCTAAAACAACAGAATCAATTAGTTGTGGCAAACCAAAATAAAACTAGGTATAAAAAGTATCAAATTATGCACATGGGACTATTAAGTACACAATCAAGCATGATTAACACATCATAGTTATCATAAGAACAACTGTATATCATATAGTTTCCCCAAGTTTGCTTTTGAATTCAATTCTACTCTCACTGGTATGGCAAGCAAGCTCCTACCACTGTATTGACATCGCTGAAGATTTAGCGGCTATGTCAATACAGTGATAGGAGCTTGCTTTCCATAGCAGTGAGAGTAGAATTAAGTTATTATAAGATCTCCCACCTTGGCCTATTGTAGGCTACCGATCAAGCAGGGCAGCTCGTGGACGTTCCTGGCGCCCATCCTTGCCATGATGGCCACTGACGCGTGGAAGTGTCCCCCCGTAATGACTGGGCCCGCGGACTACAATGGTGGGTAGTCAGTGAAAGGTTTTTGAAATGTTTGTGGTAGGATGTGACCCTTTGAAATACACCAGAGGTCCTACATTGATGGAGGGAAGCCTACAGGAATGGTCATTCTTCTTAAAGGGGTTTCTTAAGAAAATTAAGGTATGTAATTGCAAAGCCACCAACTCTTTGAGGCATCGTAGAGCCTTCATTTATCCATCTGCTATATTAGTGTTACAATTTATGTGTTTACATTGCTGATTATTTCAAGGCTTGCACACTTGTCTGAAAATTACAGACTTTTTAAAGACTTGCTGTCCGTATTTATTTAAGGCACTGATGCATTTTGGGATGTGAACGGGTATGAGACTAACGGTACAAACGTGACGTCCCCAGAGGAACCGCCGTGGAAACCAAGACTGCAGTTAGTAAGTTTTAGTTTTTTTGGTAATCAAGTACGTTCACTCTTTCACAAAAGCAGTTGACAGATCGATTAACCAACTACCCGTGTATCTGTGATTTAACTAATGTGGCAAGAGTGAAATGCCAATACGATGTATTGAGTCAGTCAATGGCCACCTAGTTGATTTTATTAAGCTGAATTATTATTGGTGAGGGTACTTGGATAAAAAAGTGACAAATAGTTTTAAAAAAGGACAGGGTATTTAAACCGCTCGTAAGTGCTGCCACAGTGAGATAAAAGGCCACGAGAAAGCAGTGCGTGTGACTGTGTGTGGTGGGGTGGGGGGGTCGTCCTTGTCACAAAAGAAATCACGAATATCCAAAATCATTTTTTTACCCTTGTTATTCCAGTATAAAATATGTTTGTATTCCATAATCAATGCATATTTATTTTCAAAAATTACAAAATACAGCTTTTATCGTCTGCCCCCGCACAGATCTCCGTGGGAGATCGCGCTGTCGTACTTATTTAATTTGGATATCAAAAATGGTACAACCAGCTAAACAAACTTTTTAATTTGTACAGTAGAGCCTCTCTTTTAAGTATGGGCAGTGTTTGGTCCCCTAGGAGTTGCTATTTGTATATGATCAATGCATAGCTAAAGAATACTACTTTTATCGTCTGGCACACCACAGATATCTGGCGGGGCCGTGCTGTCGTCCCTGAAATGGTCATGAGTATGGGCTTTTGCCCAATTGTTATTTGTATGTAAATCAATACTGCTGTTGTCGTCTGCCCCTGCTGCCCAGATCTCGGGCGGGATCGTGCTGTCGTCGCTGTGCCAGGTGGTGATCGGCCTCACGGGCGTGGCCGGCGGCCTCATGCACTACATCGGGCCGCTCACCATCGTGCCGTGCGTGAGCATGATCGGCCTCACGCTCTACCACAGCCTCATCCAGGCCGCGCAGCACAGCTGGCCCATCGCCGCCATGTGGGTATCGTGCACCTCGGCATCATGGGAGGGGGTAGGGGGTATATAATGGTCTACTACTATGGTTTAAAAACACTATACCATACAGTATATACTACATCTGACTGGTCATATGTATTATATGCTGTATGGTATAGTGTTTGTAAACCATAGTAGTAGACCATCTTATACCCCCAACCCCATCTCATGAAGTTGAGGCGCATGTGGGTATAATAAACATGACAGCCATTTGTAACTTGGCTGCTTCCATCAGGTAGACAGCTCTTGGCTTCCACCATTGTCTTGTCTGTGTTTGTCTCTATACAGAGGTTCGTTTTGGTAGCTCTATGAAGGATTGGGAACTGAAAAGTGGTCTGATTATAGAGGTGGTCTAAATAGAGAGGTTGTCTTAATTGGAGGAAGCAAACAGTGATGGAGGCTTTTGAGTGCTATGCCTTAAACCTACTGCAGTGATAGTGTAGACGCTACTTTATTGTTGTAATCTTTACATGCGTTATCACGTTCGATACTTGAGAGCACTTTTTTTTACCTACTTAATGTATGCTATACTGAATGTCTGACCATCAATGAATTTGATAATGTTGTTTATTCACACAAACTGCAGGTCGCTGGGTCTCTTCCTCTTGTTCAGCCTCTTTTTGGAGAAAGTGGACGTTCCCTACCCAAACTACAGCCGTAAGGAAGGTTGCCACATCGCTTGGTTTCCTGTGTTCAAAGTCTTTCCAGTAAGTCAAATTGTATCTTAATTATCGGAACTTTGAAGAACTAGCTAAATTAGACATGGCCAATATTAATTGATGCTCATACGTACACTGTTTAAACAAAGTTGTGATACTAGATTATTCATGTTAAAACATAAGAGCAATGCAAGCACCCACATCCTTTTTTGACAGACACTCTAAGCCAACTATGCTACTCAGCACCCACGTGAACTAATTTAGTCCATTCTTGTTGATCATTCATTCACCCAAATTATAAAACACTATCATAATGGACGCATGCAGTTTGCTATCCAAGCCTTGTACCTAATGTGATATTCTAGCTGCTCTTCTAGCTGGTGTTCGCCCTCGTCATCTCGTGGCTCGTGTGCTACATCCTGACGGTGACGGACACCCTGCCCTCCGACCCCAGCCAGCACGGCTACCTGGCCAGGACAGACGCCAAGACGGACGTTCTCGATAAAGTCGTTTGGTTCTACGTGCCATATCCAGGTGCAAACTGCCATTTTGTTCAGTCGTATTGGTTTGTTTGGGAAATATATATAAGACGTTAATGAAATCAACTAGGTGTATCCATCCAAGAGTTTCTAGTGTAAGAGTGGACAGAGAGGCAAATGTATCAATCTGGAGCGATTTTGTTCTCGCTGTTTAGTCCATGTATAAGACCCAATCTATGGCCACAACTGATTTGGACCTCCGGAGCTGATTCCTCTTTTTCCTTGTATTGTTTATATTGAAGATCATACGAGGTCATCTGAGGTTCAAACAGTTTAGCTTAGTCAAACGATGTACTAAAAGCAATACGTTTTTCATGTACAGTTGATTTTCAAATGAAAATCTAAAATAATATTGCAAAAATATTAACAATCAAATGTGTGTTTAAAAAATTCAAACGTCAGACATTTTTTATAATGCGTTGATTCTGATCTAATCATGTCACTGTACCCAATATAATCAGCAACAAAAATGACGGTAAATCATCTATATTTTACGTATGGACTACCTTAAGTGCTATCACGAGTACATTATGTTAAACTTTCAGGACAGTGGGGCTGGCCGCGTTATGGCGTGGCGATTTTTGTCGGTACCCTGGCAGCCACTTTAGCGTCCATAATAGAATCAATGGGTAGGAAATTGATGATAATGAGTTCAACTATATGTACATCGGAAAATAGGCAAAGGTTAGTTTGATAACAGAAGTCCGTGAGTTTTTCGTATAACTGTAAGTCACGTTTGAGAGAATTCATTTCTACCATCAACTATACTAGTGCAATAAAAGTAGCCAAAAAGCACAATCATCCAAAAACTCTTACACACAAAGCAAATCGCAGTGTATTTCAACAACAAAGCCAAATCTGATTTCATGGTTGAACCAAACTATATTCACCACGCGTGTCCAGCTCACTTTAGGGCTGACTGTCCGCTCGCCATGCTGACTGTCCTGTTGTTTATACTGCACTGCAGGTGACTACATCGCCACGGCGCGCGTGTGCCAGGTGCCGCCCCCGCCGGCGCACGCCATGAACCGCGGCATCCTGGCCGAGGGGCTGGGCGGCGTGCTGTGCGGCTTCATGGGCATCTGCCACAACACCACCTCCTACAGCGACTCCATCGGCTACATCGCCATCACGGGGGTAGGAGTGCATTGTGTGCGGAGACGGTCCTGATGTGCATGTACCGCGCACTAAGTGTTATCTGACTGATTATTTAATAGTGATAGCTCAGTCCTCATATTGGTATGGAGTATACAGTAGAACCTCTCCATTAGGAGCACCTCTGGGACAAGTGTTTAGTGGTTTCAATAGAGAGGTGGTCTCTATACAGAGGTTCATTCTGGTAGCTTGATGAAGGTTTGGGACCTTAAAACGTCGTCTTCTTATAAATATTGTGTCAATAGAGGGGTGGTCTTAATAGGAGCCCCCTTTTTTTACTGTACTTAATATCTAGATGAGCTTTCCCACAAGGCTGTAAGACACTTTTTTGGTGACTGTCTGCTGATTTGTATGGTTTGTGCATTGTATTTCAGACAGCGAGTCGTGTGGCGTGGCTAGCCATGGCGGTGGTGATGATCTTGCTGGGAACCATCGGCAAGTTCGGAGCGGCGCTAGCCACTATACCAGAGCCCATCATGGGGGGCATTATGCTTCCTTCACTAGGTGATGTTCTTATTTCAAATAACACATCCCCAGAATGCCCATTTAGATGACATGCTATAAGACCCCATAGTGTTACTTGCTTGACGTTTATTGACCATATTTAGAGAAGAAAATAAAAACCTACATACATATCATCTGGCGTGCCAAAGGGCTTTCCATTTCAAATCAAAGTACATCTATTTGGTTTTTATACACCATTGCTATTTTATTTCAAAATAATTCTCGTACAGATGTTCAGTGGCAATTCTATGATTCAGTTGCACACTCAACTCTAAGTCACCGCGTAACAGCCGATCTGATAATTGTACCTGATCAACATGATGAAAAATATCCCTCACAGGTGTATTTGCCGTTGCATTTCATAGGCAGATCCAGAGGCGGCATAGGGAGCTTTCCCCACCAAAATGCTTCATTTTCATAAGGTTTTTGCCATGTTCACCATCGATCGTGCATACAAAATCCATAAAATCCCTTAAGTGCGCCCCCCCCTTTCCCCCAGAAAACTGGATCTGCCCATGCATTTTATGATCAGAACAGTGTTTTGAAAGAAAAAACAAACAAAAATGCGTGTATATTGTAGGTATGGTGACCGCCGTGGCTTTTTCCAATTTGAAATACGTGAATCTGGAGTCATCCCGAAACCTCTTGATTCTTGGATTGTCACATCTTCTGGGTCTGGCCATTCCTGAGTATGTCAAGGACAACCCGGGATCCATTGATACGGGTAGGACATTGCAGATTTTGGTAACAGTTAAATTGACATGGCTGACACAATTAGTTTGGTCTGTTTCTTTGCACTCTTCTTAGCTTATAATTGCAAATCACAAATATATGGTTACACTTTTCTACATGGCGTAGACACCTATAAAATTACAGGCAATATTTCAATGGAGTCCCATTGATGGAAAGATGAGTTAATATTAATTTATTGAATAAGTAGTAATTAAAAAATCAAGCTGGGGAGATGAGAAGATTGCCTTAAATTTTGGGATTCAATATATGCCATATTATAGCAAAAAATATAGTTAAAATAATATATGTACAAGTACTGTTTATGTATGAATTTTGTAATCTTATAACCAGTATAACATGTAAATTATATATGTTCATCTTTTATGCATTTTGCAAAAAAAGCTTCTCCTTGTAGTGCATTAAATCTGAATCTGAATAAACTGAATAAAACAAACTATATTGTGCATAGACATACATACATAATTATTTATTTCAAACAGGATAATAGTCCAATCAATTACATTGAGATTTCAATAGGAGTTCCCGTTGAAAGCTCAATGTTATTGATTGGACTATTATCCTGTTTAAAATAAATAATGATGTATGTAGGTCTATTAAATCCAGGATAAATGAACCTCCATCAAACTATATTGTGCCTGTTTCAGGTAACAAGACTGTGGACCAGGTGCTGTGGGTTTTCCTCACCACCGCCATGTTTGTGGCAGGTTTTATTGGATTTGTTCTTGACAACCTGGCGCCAGGTAATAACTTGTCAATTACTCAGTCTTTTCCACTTCGGAGAAACACAATCCATCTTGCAGCCTTGCATATTATACATTAATACTACTACACAAACGTATAATTCTAACATAAATACATGAACCTTATGATAGCATCTATATAAAATACGTGCACGACAAAAAAGTGTTAATCAATTTCCTAAATACCACTTTATGTTTTCCTCTATTCGCCCGTTTAGAATAACTTAGACCTTTCAACACCATAAGCTCGCAATGATCTCTGACATTTCTATTTTCCCCTACTGATGACACAGGTTCAAAAGAAGAGCGTGGAATAGTGGGATTCGCAAACCAGTTCCAGTCATCAGAGGAGAATAGAGAAAAAGCGTCCGTCTACCGACTTCCCTGGATCGGGGACTGGCTGGACAGGACACACTGGACCTCGTATATTCCCATATCATCATCATACAAAGGAGGACCAAGCCTCTCAAACTGTTGTCGTAAAGGCAGTGTGGATGAGGTTGTCCTTGACAGTGTCATGGATTAGATGGCATCAGTCTGTGATGGTTTTTAAAAACATGTTTGCAAACATGTTATTCTATTCCACATTCTGTTTGCAAACAGTTCCATGGAATTCCTATTCATAAACATAGACATTTTCACCTATATATGAAATACTTCTCAATATTGTCTTAATACATTTGAACACAATCTGTATCCATCTTTTTCAAACCAGTTCAAAATTAGTTATCTGAGTTTGATAAAGCTTTTATGGATTATTTTTAAATGTGTGTACACTTTTAGTTTGTAGCATAATTTTACCACGTACATCAACCTGACATAGGCAGATCCAGGGGGGGGCGCAGGGGGCACGTGCCCCCCTTTCCCCACCAAAATACTTCATTTTCATAGAGTTTTTCATGAAATCCTGTAAGTGACCCCACTCTTTTCCTTAAGTGCACCCCCCCTTTTCTGAAAACCTGGATCTGCCTATGACCTGGTGATGTGTAGGTGATTTCTGTTTTGTTACTTTCTTCTTAAACGTTTGAGACAGTAAAAGTGTAGTAAGAGAGATAGTTAACCAGCAAATAGTCTCACCAGAAAACTTTTAAGTTCCACAAAATGGTGTAGACTTGGAAGACGAATATATGGAGATTTTAAAACATGTTATAGTTTTACTTACATATAAACCTGTGTTGAAAAGATTATACTAGCAGATATATTCAGACCTATGGCCATCTGATGAGCACAGCAAATTTACAAAAGAACCATATTGTGACCCCCACACTATTGAATTCATGGAATGCACGTGCAAAAGGACTAAATATTGACATTGGAGTTTGAAGTATCACTATTTGAATCTGGTGTACTCGACATCTTTGTATAAAACATAATCAAGCGTGAGTACCAATTGTGCCAAGATACTAGCATCACAGAATATTGCATATTGCCTTCCAATGAAACACCCATATTGATATCACCTTTGTACACAGAAAACAATGCAGACAGCCTGTCATACATATCCACCATAGTGTGCATCGTATCTTCATGTACTTTAGTCACAATATCACTTGCAGCTACTGATAATGAGCTCAAAAGACACTGGAAATATTCATAATAATACTGTTCATATCCCACCCTCTGTGCCATGCTCTCAGAATAGCTAGATAGAATTTGTATATTGTTTTGTATCTGTGCAGCAGTGTAGCAAGCCGATACCCTTGAAGAAGCTTGTATCCACTGGAGCATGGGTTGTTGGTCTGTACTGCCTTCCACTTTATTCAACGCACACATGAGCTGAAATACTACGGTAATGTTGTGTATAACATCCACGAGGGAACCAGTGCACGCCATCTTTGTAGGATACCAGCAAGCGGTCAAGGTTTTTACGTCTGCGCACAAGAGCTCCGAAAAGCCCACCATGTCATCTGCATCCAATTTAGAGTCATAGAATTGGTTTAGACACTCTATCCCAGCATAGAGAATGGAGCTTAAATCACAGTTAATTGTTTCCACGTTGAGATCATCATTGTGCTCCTCGTTGAAAAACTGTGCGCTAGTATCACCGAAACCCACAAATATAATAAGTAATATGATGAGGCACATGTTTGTGAATATGGAAATGATACAGTATGTTTACTTGCAATGTTCATTAACTAATATCAAATCACGTTGCGAATATGAAGAAGCATAATCCATGGATACCAAGAATGATTATTCTGCTTTCCTCTAAATGCACCGTTTAAGTTAAAGAAATAATTCCTTCACTTTCGTCTTTCATTTGAATCATGCACGGTATTTTATTTCATGAGTAATTGATAGCTATGAAACGTAGTAAAACTTAAAATATTGAATGAACTCACTGTATCATCGATTTGCAAGGACCTCCTGATACAGTTGATATTCAAATGTGTGGCATGTGTGTGCGTCTCGAATGTGCTCGCTCAATATCCGTGAATAATTGTAGAACTGTAATAATCATTCTACCAAAGATACTATAGAACTCTAATATCTTTTGATACTACCAATACAAGTATGAAAAAATGAATGCATAAAAATCTGGATACATTGGTCTACATATACAATGAGTTGGGATTGAACCTAGTATTATACACAATGTAGATTTTTATATCTAATTGGAGCGTCCAGCAAATGTCGAGTATATTACTTTAAACCTTTATATCTATGTTAGAATGTATTATTATATTCTCGAGCTCAGAGAGCTATCGTAGGAGAATCATCAAAAAGGAAAAAAAGAAGAACGCTGCTATAAATAGTTTCAAACTTTGTGTACCACTGTACCTGAAATTCTATATAAAAGTATTGAATACACAAGTACGGCATCATCGTGCACCTGGTTTAAAGTTACTATTAACACCTTCTCATGTGATGTTTCCTCCATCACCCATTACCCATTTTTTATGGGAGGGGAGGGGGGACTCGAGGGGGAGGAGGGGGTGCGAAATTATGCTCTGTGTGACCGGACTTCAAGTCGCATGAATTTGTAAGTGGAAGAGATGGGCTGATATGGTAAAGCGAGTATAGTGATAGTTACTACAGTAAACGGACCACTTCTCGCGCATCTGACGTGACGATGGGCTCCAGCATCATAGGAGGGTGGAGACTATGATTTACAAACAATATGCCATACAAAATACTACTATCATATAGAAGGGTAACCAACAGACACATATACCATGGGAGCCAAAATATCCATTCTAGGCGTTTTTATGCTCTAGTATATACTTTGTCACTTTACATTGTTGAAATAAGTCTACAGTCTTATACAATTTAGACATTTTCCAGCAATATTCCATAGCTTCATTCCACAGAAAATCAATCATGAAGCTATTTCTGATTGGCTGGATAAAGATTTGATTTGATTGGTCAGTTAAGTTTGCATTGCCAACAAGATTGAAACTATGGAATAATGGTAAAAATATTTAAATTGTAATTTCATAGGTATGTCAGTTTATTTCAATAATGTGAAGTGATAAAGAATATACTAGAGCATAAATCAAGCCTAAAACAGGTTCCATGGCCCCCATGGTATCTGTACTATTGGTTACTCTTCTATATGATAGTAGTTAGTGTGTGTTCATAAAGTACGGGGCATCGTTAAAATTTGGGGCAGGACCAGAAAATATTCACCTATGCCAAGAGGAAAGAACAGAAAAAGTTTTTATGGCAGTGAGGAGACACAAAATTTAAAAAAAAAAATGCAAAAAAGCAATATGTAGTTGGGCACGGTTTTAGTCACACCGCTATGTGTATATGCAAAATTGGAGAGAGAAATATACTGCAGAACTGTCTACTCAATTTTAAAGAAAATGTTTAAAATGGCCACAAAGAGCCGTAAATAAGAATAGCTCTATTCCAGTAGAACATTTCTGTAAACGTAATTACACATGATTAATAACCACATTACACATTTTGTTGAATTGGGTTGAAATTATTTTGTCTTTCACAGATAAATTCTAAAAAAAAAAAACCAACTGATGTAAATGGCGATTGTTTTATCAAGGAAAAAATACACCCCCCGACCAACGTTGAAAACACCAATCAATGATGCTTTCGCATATTTAATATTATGTCATATACATGTAGATCCATGTACATGGTGTGTAGCATGTGAACACACGTTTAGACAGCATCAAAAAGTGGTCTACGATACAGGTCGGACGAAAGGCTGCCCCACATCTTTAATAAAAGATCTTTAATAAAAGATCTTTTCCCTCCCTACCATAAACACTTCTGGTCCTTTCCCTAGGCATAGCTAAAAGTATCCGACCGTCCTCACCCTTGACATAGTTGAGACGTTTCATGCCCCCCACCTAATTCCCCCCAGTACTTTATGAACACTCCTTTATAGGGTGTATAAGGAGTTTGTTTCTACCTCGTCACCATAAATGTGTAATTTCCATTTTTTTTAAACTCCTTTAAAAGTTCTATAAGTATTTTATTTTACCTCTTTCACCATAAATGTGTAATTTCCATTTTTTAAACTCAGGTAAAAGTTCTATTAGTCTTCTATTTTAACTTCTTTCCACACAATAAATTGTCATTTTGATTAAATTGAAGATATGAACATTCCAAATGAGCAGCAACACTCCTTGCGATGTAACGTTTTAAAGGGTGTCATAAATCATATGTTTGTTGTGCTACACTCGTCACCATAAATTTCAAAATGTTTTTAAAACGATTTTCGTGTCAATCGCAAAATTGAGCATGCTCAAAAATCATTCATGATTCCATTCTTAAAATTCTATTAGCATTCTGAGCCATTTTAATGATTGTGGTTTCAGGTGATTTGACCAATCAATGATACGAATGAACAATCGAAAAAATCATGAATAAAATCCATTGCAATGCTAACCAGTTAAAATTTGCTCGTGCAACAACATTCAAGCAATTTGTGTTTTTGAACGGGGCTTAAGTTAAATATTACAGTTTAACACACTTGTTAGTTGTATCTTGTCAACCCTCTACAACTTATGTTAACTTCATGAAAAAGCGCATTTTGCATGATAAGAAAAGTTTGAGTTGAATAGATTTTTTCAATGCTAGAATGTGTAATGTAAAATTCTAAGCAAAAATCACCGCCAATAACCCCGGGTGATTGGTCAATCTCCGTTCAATTTAGAATGGAAAATTCCCAAAAAAACAGTAGTCTAATGTCTCCTCACAATGTCAATACAGCCGCACGTACGACAGCAAGGCGCTCGTGCAACGCGTAATGAACAGTTTCGCCTTGTGGTCACTAACTGCTCAAAAACTGTGAAAGGGGCTTAAGTTAAATATTACAGTTCAAAACAAACGAAATTAGTTGAATGTTGAACCCTCTATGATTTATTTTAAAATAATGCATTTTAGTCATGATAATTTGTGCTGACGTTCTGATTTGGAGTTGAATAGATTTATAATTCAATGCAGTAGAATACATGTCAATGTAAAAGTGGACCTTCAAATATATAAATGGCATATTGTTAAATGTTCGTGCTGTGATATAAACAAGTACACGATAAAATGTGCAAACTATGGCATCTATCATGTTATATGTTATGGGAATGTGTATGTGATATAAACAAATAGATAACAAAATGTAAAGTCTGCCAAAAGATTTGTTGGTTCTTTTACATAATATTTGTGTTTAAACTGTCGTTCCACAAATGATGCTGCGAATTCCGCTGGTTCCGAAAGTCTGTGGTGCGATGATCGTAGAGACTCGTTATAGCCCCTAAACGCAATGTCTGCAAATAAAGAAGTGTGTACATCAGACATACGAATCATCAAACAATGAACATATATTTCATATATATATACACACACATAAAAACATTTAGAAGAAAAATACCATAGATGGCAACAGATTGAAGGGAATTTTTGGTCCCCGGGGGTGGGGGTCTTGCATTGTCGGGGTTAGTATGGATGTGCCTCCAAAATGGGTTACCTTTTTCACTCTCTTGGTATAGACATGACCCCGTGTTTTTACTTTCTTTGGTCCCTTGGATGTAATGAGATCATTAGATGTTACATTTACCTGTTAATATTCGGTAGAATGGTTGAAATTATCTAAGAATGATTGACCTCATCCTAGGTGTATTACTACAATAAGCTGTAACATTAAAAGTTTGAAATGAATCAATGGTAATTATGTTCATTAATATATAAGTGTTTTCAAGTGGTATAGAAATGGGTCCATTTTTTGCTCATAGCCGGTATATAGATGGGTACCATATTTTTTTCCGGCGGAGGCACAGCCGTACCTACTTTCAGGTAGAGACCCCGGCCCAGCCCCCCCGGGTTTTGGTCTAACAAAATTGATGGTAAGTGTTGTTGGTGGGTACTACTGCTAGTACCTCTTTTATTATAATATAGAACACTTGTTTAATGTGAACTCTTTTCACTTCTCCCAATTTCCCATTTCTCCCCATATCATAATATATTTACAATGAACCTCTCTTTTAAAGACGCTTGTCTTATGTGGACACACTTCCCGAAGGTGTCCACATATGACAGGTTTCACTGTACATTGACACTAAAAAAGCAATGACGCTAATGACCGCCGCAATTGAGATCAAACATCCTGCATATACAGGGGCATAGGCAGATCCAGGTTTTCATGGAAAAGAGGGGGCGCACTTGCCAGGAAAAGACGGGGGGCAGGTTTTCTACGGGGATTTCATTAAAAACCCTATGAAAATGAGGTATTTTGGTGGGAAAAGGGGGGCATCCGCCCCCTGCACCCCCCCCCTGGATCTGCCTATGCAGGGATATCGACAAGGTGCAAGTAAGTGAGCAAAACCAAAGTTCCATGCACGGGGCCTAGAGACTGCTGGGGAAAATATTTTAGACAATTGTAGACACTGTATAAACGTTCATACATTATATAAATGTGGGTGTCACAGTTTTTTTTTTTTTTTTTTTTTTTTTGATATTCGACATTACCGGGAGAAGAAAAAAAACCCCGCAAGGATGCAATATTAACACTTCCAATATCAAATGCGACTGGTACGGGTAGATGTTTAATACATAGTTGTCTCGATAATGTTAAACCAATCACTAACGTCTTCAGATTTGCAGACTTGACTGCCGCATGTCAGTTGGCCTCCAGGGCATACAGGGGCAGCTGCAATATATAATTCAAAGTATGTGGATGCTTATCTAGACACTTATCATTTGCCAACGTCCCTACGTACCTACTCCTCACCAATAGCACTAGGTTATCCTCATTCAAAAACCTGCACAGGTCAACTTCATTATTGTCAAGTACCATCAGAAATTACAGCCTTGCTGGTGGCTTGCTAGAAAAGGAAGATGTGTAATAAAGATGCTGATGTGGAATCTGTCATGTCAAATCACGAAGAAGCAGACACTAGAATGCTTTTGCATGCATGCCACACAGTATCTGCTACTGTATTTGACTTTGGTGAAGAGACACAGATGTTTTAGTTCTTCTTATTGTACATAGCCATTCTATCAATAAGAGTATTGTTATGAAGGCCGGAACAAGTAAAGCTCCTCAATTCATTCCCATACACAATATTGTGATGAAATATGACATACCTCCTCAATCTGCAATGGCTCTTTTTTCATTTCATGTAATCACTGATTTGAATGCTACCTCCTATCTAGTTGGTCATTCAAAGAGGACCGTGTTTAAGAGTTAAGGTCTACCTTAAACACATGGAACTTCTTAATGGACTTGGAGAAAGACCTCACACATGAATCTGTACAAAAGCGTGAAATCGTCACTTGTAGATTATATGGTACATGTGTAAGCACAACAGATTAGGCTAGAGTTGTTCTGTTCAAAGAAGGTTTATGTCAGGAATTACTGCCCCCAACTAGCAATGCTTTGAGCTTTTTTTGTTGAAATATCTCACTTACAATCACTTATCTGGCAAACGGCATTAGAAGCTAAGCCTCAAATACCACCTGTTGTAGATTATGGATGGAAACTCGGAACTGATCTACTTGTACCCATTTTAATGTCTTCTGAGCCTTTGCCATCTGTATGAATCAACCTCAACAGATGTGGCTGCAAAGGGGATCTTGTACTACAAAGCAAAAATACCTTGTACTAGCTTGTGTAAATGTGTTGGCAATTGTTTGAGCCATGTTTCTTAAAATTTGATGAAATAAGAAAACATTTTCTTGTGCTTTTTACATTTCTATTGATAAATGTTTGCTAGATTTATGATGTAAGCTGCAGCAGCTAGGTCCTCTCATATTTATTTAATCCTGCGGTGGACATTTATTGTTAAAATGTAAAACTATATGTATTTTGTTGCATTCTGGAGAGTATTTTGGACATTTCGAAATCAAAGCAGGTATAAATAAGTGTTTTGACTAATATTGAATAAATATTGATGAGTGATATTATATCTCTGAAATCGACCTACATGTATTTGCAAAGCTACATGTTATAAGAAACAGATATATGTTTATATGCATTCAAAATTGTTTGAGATGTTTCCATGGTAACAAAATATATTTTTATAAATAGCGTTTTATTAATGTTTCTAAAAAAATTATTTGCAATACAAACACATTTAATTATTTTTGTTAAGTAATGTATGAAAGTTTGCATATTTTTAAGCCATACTTGTACAACGAGATTCTTTGATCAGAAATCAGTGGCAATTTTTTTTCATTTTAAGGGTCAAAGGTTATAAATATTTTTGTCAAACACTAGATTTGGATTCAGCATACCCAAAATAAGTTGACTAATGTTTATGCATAGAAATAATCTCTGCCCTACTTAAACATAACCCAAATGAATTAAAGTAAAATATACGAGTACATTATGTTTAAACCTGATTTTGGGAAATCAAAAGTCAAGAAAGACAATTTCACATCGTGAAATGGCAGAAATAGATTCAGCATACCCAAATTACCCTAAATCCACTCAATGACTGATTCTGGTATGAAGGTATGTATATTTTTATCCAGACAACTAGATTATTTGATAAGAATTTGGCGGCCATTTTGTTTTTTAAATTTAAGGGTCAAAAGTTAAAAATATTTTTTGTCAACCACCAGATTTGAATTCAGCATACCCGAAATAGGTTAAAACACCTGTTTGACAACTTGTACTAAAAAATGCCTCAGCATGTTACCTTTTCCCAAAATTGGTCCTGACTAAAAAGATCTGCCGTATCAGATATTAAGCTGATAAGAACAGATACTACACTTTGATCTTAGCCAAAAGGCCGAGAAGCGATGCCGATGAGAGACAAGTGAAGCACCCTGTGCAAAAATGCTGTCAGAAATCATGGTGGGAACACTGCATAAGTCTCCAACCAACCACCTTTGTCGTCACATCCTGCAGCACATCACAAGAATGACACTGGTTACTGGTTACACGTCTGCGACGTGGTCAATAGTAGAATACCTTAATTTGCCATGTTCTTACAAATGTGGTGCATTTTCAACATTTTCAATGGCTGGCGTGGATGGGGATGCTGGGCAGGTACCTACATACCCGTATTCTGTACACCTTGCTTCATTTTGATATTTAGCAAATTTATTACCTTACATCACGGAGTGTTGTGTAGGCTTGCTGCTTTTTAACTTTTGATATTGGTTTTATTTTCCCCCTGAGGGGGGTGGGCCGTTCCTGGAGGTACTGCAAGACCAGGTCAACCCGTGGCAAAGTCGGAGCAAGCTCCTGCATCTTCACCTAGTTTCAAAATCAGTTTAATATCGTAGGCCCCCAGTGGGGGCCGTATCAGATATTAAGCTGATAAGAACAGATACTACACTTTGATCTTAGCCAAAAGGCCGATTAGCGATGCCGATGAGAGACATTAAAGGCACCCTGTGCAAAAAATGCTGTGCTTAAAATCATGGGTGGGAACACTGCATAAGTCTCCAACCAACCACCTTTGTCGTCACATCCTGCAGCACATCACAAGAATGACACTGGTTAAAAATTTTAACAATTTTAAAACAAGAGAATGGATGGTTTTAGTAGAACAACACGCCTATTTTAACCAACATGCATTTATATATTAATTTAAAACAAAAAAAATAACTGAAACACAAATTTCAAACAATTTCTGCGACGTGGTTTAGTAGAAACTTTAACTTTATGTTTTACAAACCTCTGCATTTTCTCCATTTTCACCAAATATCGTGGATGGGGATGCTGGGCAGGTACCTACATACCCGTATTCTGTACACCTTCTCATTTTGAAAAGGGTAGTTGTAATATTTTAGCAAATTTATTACCTTACATCACACGGAGTGTTGTGTAGGCTTGCTGCTTTTTAACTTTTGATATTGGTTTTATTTTCCCCTGAACATTCTCTTTTTCAAACTTTGCCTCGGAGCAATTACCTTACCAGTTTCAAAAAATCAGCTTATTATCGTAGGCCCCCAGTGGGGGCCGTATCAGATATTTTTGATAACTTTTGTTTTTAAATAATTGGTTTTAGAATTTTAAAAAACAACCCCCTTTGTAAATGGGCCGTTCCTGGAGACAAACCTATTTTGACCAACATATGTATATTTAAATTACAATTACATTAAAACAAAAACAAAAATGCATTTGTACAAAATTTTAAAACAGTTAAAGGAGGTTTTAGTAGAAATACCAAACCTAGTAACCAACATGCAAACATATATACATTAAAAACAATAAGAACAGATACTACACTTTGATTTTAGCCAAAAGGCCGAAGCGATGCCGATGAGAGACAAGTGAGCCACCCCTGTGCAAAAATGCTGTCAGAAATCATGGTGTGGGAACACTGCATAAGTCTCCAACTGACCACCTTTGTCGTCACATCCTGCAGCACATCACAAGAATGACACTGGTTACAGAGCTTAACAGAGTTAACACACAGAGAATGGATGGTCTCTTTCCTGCCAGACGCCAAATTGTGCTCCAGGGTGGGTATTTAACAATCAATAATTTGAAATCAAACAGCACACAGAATTAAAGTTAACATAGCCCCGGCGGGGCGGGCGCGGGGCGGCGATGCCGCGGTGTGTCCCCCCCCCTGTGTAGCCCCCCCTCACTCACTGTCTGTAGTCTGTACTCCCTCACCAAGACGGCAGCAGAAAAAAGCCCGCAAACGCGTTTTTTAATCAGAAAAATCATTACCATTGAAATTATGCAAATACATACCTTGATACATGGTTGGAAAGCTCAGGGTGTCAGCTACGGCCTGGTGCAGACGGGGACGCGATAGTGGCAATATTGGCTGAGATAATCAACAGCAAACGAGGCCAGTGCTTGCAAAAACGCCTAAATTGGACGCTGCTTTTTGTTTGTCGGTCGGACAGTAATTTCGATAATCCCCCGACCACACGTTTTGAAGCTACACCGGGCTATGTTGAAAATTTCAACGTTGTCGCAAAAGTCACCGAGTAATAAGCTTTAAACTAGCCCGAGTTAGAGAGGGGTGCCCCACTTTTTGCCATATCTCAGAAACTTTTTAAAAGACAGACCAGTTGAAAACTAACTTTCTCAAAAGGGGGGGGGGAAAAGGGGGGGAAAAATTAAAACAAAAAAAAAAAAAAAAAATTGGGTCCCCTTTTTTCCCTTCTCAGCCAATATTGCTTATAAAAAGAAAACACCGGGGGGATTTACGACTTTCGTGGGGAAAACGGTAAAACCAATTAAAATTTAAAACTTTTAAAATTTTTTTTATTTTTTTTTTTTTTGTACCGTTTTTGCCTCACG